>VZTJ01003615.1:243871-500391 GCA_013397795.1 Orthonyx spaldingii
TTTTTTATATTTTAACTAAACTGCTCAGAAATATTTAAACAAAGCGGGGCAAAACCTCCACACCTACAGTGGAAGACAGAGAATACTATGGCAATTTTGTAGGGATGGAATTTTGTAAATTCACAGGGCCATAGACAAAGGCAGGAGATGTGGGTGGGGATTGCATCCAGGCAGGTAGGTCACGGCCCATTTCTCTTCCTCCATCCACATAGAAAGTCAAGAAATGGTGACCAGTAGTTCCTGACAGTACTGACATTTTTATGGGGTTTTTTAACACTACAGGTAAAGGAAAATTTTTATTCTTTTAAGGAATATTTCACCTATACATCATGTATGAAATAGGAATGTGAGCAATATATACTCTTTTATATCAAAAGTTTCAAACACTTAACTTGCTTTGTAAACTGTTTTGAGGGGGGTTTTGTCTTGTTTTGTTTTGTATAAATCAAATGTTTATTGGAGCAAATAAAATAACACCAACTCAAGTTTGTCTCTCGTCTCCGGAACGTGCTGGGCAGGGAGAGGGCTCTTCCTAGCCTAAAACGATTCGAGTCCATTCCTTCCCACCAGGGGCCTGAATGTCATGCTCAGTGTGTCCAATGTGCATGTGTCCTGCTTTGCTAATGAATCCTTCCCCCAAGTCTTCACCCTGCCCTTCGGCAGAACAGGACTAGCAGATAGCCAAACTTGCTGGTCCCTTAGCCCCTGCACCGTTGTACCTTCGTTAGTCTCAAAGGAAGGAAGCGAGAAAGGGTTTACAGCTGATGCTTTCCTATTTCTGGTTTGCTCAGGTCTCAGTGTGGATGTGACTCTTATGGACATGGTTTGGTCATGGACTTGGCAGTTTTGGGTTAGCAGCTGGACTCCATGATCTTAAAAGTCTTTCCAACCTAATGGATTCTATGGTTCCATGATAAGGCCATAGTTAGACCACAGTCATTTTGGTGCTGTTATTAAAGTGAGCCAGAAGACAGCCCACTAAATCTGTGTCACTGAGAAGTGCATGATTAATGTTCTTGTGCCTTACAGCCACTGCTCTCCACAAAGAGATTTCACCTTTTTATGCTAACGCCCCTCCCATGGAAGACATGCAGAACACAGGCACCACATAAAGAGCAAGATACTTCCCTCTGCCCTCTTTGAATTGCCTTGAATGTCATTTGGGTTGAATCTAAGCCTTTGCACAGGGTGCAGTCCACTAGTGCCTGATATTGGCTTCTGAGATGCTCCAGACATCACCATTTTTTTCACAGATTGTATTTTCCTGCCAAAACCTCCACTGGCCCTCATACTTGGCTGCACTGAATATCTGCTTTTGAACCTGCAAGTGTTAATACCTCAGAGAGGCACTCACATGCCTTTGTTCGTGCATCAAGCAAAATTGCAGAGTAACTGAGGCTGGCAGGGACATCTGGGTCCGCTCTGTGCTTGCTCATTGCCTGGTCCAGGGTCGTGTTCAAAACAGGCACCTTAAATCAGGTTGCTCAAGGTCTTGTGAAATTTTGAGCACGTCAATGATTTCTCAGCATGTCAATGATTTCTCAGCATGTCAACGATTTCACAGTCTCTCTGGACACCCGGTGCTCTGAACAGAGCAACACACACAGCCAATGTCAGGTGTGCAAAGCACAGTGGCCACATCTAGTCTAAAATCTGCAAAATGAGGGCTTTGTGAAGGAGGCCCTGCCTAGGTGCCCCTCAAGTAGACAGCCACAGGTGACCAGCTCCTCCTTCAAGCCAGCTGCCCTCTGCCAAGTACAAGAACAGCCCTCAGCTTCCCGACAGGCATGCAAAGGCTCGCTGCCCACACCTCCGTGTTTTCCAGCAGTGCCCTGCTGAGCCTTGGCAAGCCAAGCATCCCTGTGGCTGGCCCCAACGTGTGCCGGTGCACTGGTGGCAGTGGCCACCCCTCAGCAGCCCCCACCACTGGCCACATATTGGCAAAGATCTTCAGGCCCCGACATCCTGTTTATGCTGGCGCAAAGTCTGAGTCGTTTTGGCAGAACACAGCAAGCGAGTGTTGCAAACGCTTTTTAAAAATGTAGCAGGCAAATTCCACAGATCTTTTAGTCTTCAAGTACAAAATGTCCTTGAAATAAAGCACCCGATACACTTTTAATTTTTTTTTTTTTCAGTTAAGGCTTTTGCCCACTTTTCTTATCCTAAATATTGTATTCTACATCCTACTGTGAGGAGCTCTTAATTAGCGTTTCGGTCAGCATTTTGTCACCAGAGTACACAGCAAGGAGCTGTGCAATGCAGAAAGCAGTCCTTGTACTGCTGAACCATGCAGTGGTCTGTACTGGAGAAGGAAGTTTCCCAGTGCAGCCTGCCTCTGTGTTACCAGTTCGTGTCATTTCCAACACAGCGGGGATTTCACCCCCTTCTAGGATATTCCCAGCTGCTACTGGAATAGACATGAATGATAAAAGAAGGAAAAATCATGACCCAGCTCCTGAGGAGAAAAAAAAAAAAAGAGAAAAAAGCATTAAGACGTTGTTCCAAATGCACCTGGAAACAAACTGGGCCACATGTAGAGCACCTGCAATATTGTCCTCTTGTCAAGCCAGCTGTACTGGGACTCAAGGGCTTCCTTTGCTTCCAGAGGAACATTGATTAATTTATTTCCTGATCTTCAGTTCTTTCTCTCCTGCTTCCTTTTTTTTTTTGCTTTGGTTTTTTTTTGGCATTATGTTTTTAATAAAATTCTGCTTGTGGCAATTTTTCCCTCTGGCCACAAAGAAGATGGAGTGAATTCTGTTCCAGACTGTCTGCCTGTTCCTGAATGCAGTTTGGCTGCCTTCATGCTGCTTATTACTTGGCAAACATTCGTGCAAGTCGGTGCACACCATGTGAGTGTTGAGAAGGCTCTTGCTGGGGGGGATGGCAAAAATCCGAGCCTCAGCCTGGGTCAGTATAAGTGATGTACCTCATTGCAGGATTTTGGTGCTTGGTTTTTTTTTTTTGGTTTTTTTTTTTCCTTTCAGGCACCTGTGTCTTACTGGGTTATATTTCCCAGCACAACCCACAAGACTCAGTTGGCTTGAGCCCATGGTGCCCCAGCCTGGTTGTCTGGACCCCATTTCCTCTCCATGCCTTGACCTACTGGCAACTCTCAACTGTTTTTGACCTCTGGAAGCTGAATGGCCTTGCTCATGGGCAGAAAGCTGGAGATAGTCAGCAGTTTGTTGAAATACAGCCAAATTGTGAGGCTCCTGAGAGGACCAAGCCTAGGAAATAGATTTAAAATTCTTGGCTAATGAATGCTTTGAGCACCATCTAATCGCTTCATGAAGAGGCAAAGGTAAAAGGCAGCTCATAAATTATCTATTGTGAATTATTTGCTCAGCTATAACGGTGATAAAAAAATCTCTTCAGACAGTTTCATTTAGGTAGCTAAACTCTTAAAAAGATTAAACAGTCACCCGATCAAGTTTGTCATGATTAATCCCTCACTGCTGAAATGTCTCTCGCAAACATGTTGCTATGTGAAACCAGGAAGAGTAAAGATCCCTGGCATTTCTTCCCAGGATGACCCTGTCCCGTGTCACAGGAGGGAACACTCACAGCTGAAAACACTTTTCTTTCTCCTCTGCTGCAGCAAAGATTTTCTGTAGAAGAAGAAACAAAAAGCAATTCACCTTGCTCTCTTTGTTCACTTATCCATGGCTTCAAGCCCAGGCTGCCAGAAGCCCCTCCCAGCCACTCCTCTTCCCCAGCACTCTCAGATGCCCGATGGGGGCTGCACGATGACCTCTGTCCTGCCTCCGATTTTGGATCTGGGTGCTGGTCTTTCTCTCATGAAAACTCCCCTCTGTGGTTATGTCTCAGAACAAGAGTTGCACCGGATACTGGGGTTTGAGGGCTGAGATCAGCCTTGCACAACCTCCCAAATGGCACCTCACCACTGTTTCTGATCAGGCTGGAGCTGTGTCCTTACTCCTGCACCCCTCTAGCCACCAGCCTCATCTTTACCCCAGCAGGGACTGCCCTGACCACCGGGATTTGTCCTCCAGGAACAGCACCTGAACAAGCAAAGCCATTGCATGCACCTGTTTAACACACGGCCCCTTGGCTCATCTAGGGCATGAGAGATGCAGAGGAAGCAAAGCCCAAGAGAACCACACATCAGACGTGTTTCTAATAGGCTTGCATGCACATGGTGATCAGGTTTCTGGCCAGGTTTGCTATCTTTCTGCTCCCACGAGTGGTTGCATGAAGCTTCCTGGACCACAGTTGTCTCCTTATCTTTCTGAAGGAGAGGACAACCACATAATCTGCTCCTGGCACCCCTGGGGTGAAGCTTCTATCAGTTTGTAATCTACATGAGCAACTTGCCCCCCAACCTCACCCTTGACTCTCACCCCCTGAGAATCCCAGGCACTGAGCCAGGAATGAAAACAGCCCTACAGCATTTCCAGCCCTGCTGGAGCAGGGATTTCTGTGTTATACAGCTCAGCTCCCTGTCAGTGTAACATAAGGGTCTCTGAAAAGTCCCAGTTTTACAGAGTGCTTCAGCCACCAGCTGGCTGTGTGTGGGGTATAGAGAAGTGCTTTATTTTGGATGAACTAAACCAACTTGAGATGCAGGACCTGTTATCAGAGCTGCATTCTGAGCTACAGAAATGGAGCTCCCCCCCACACCACGATAAAGCACAAACTCGCCACTTTCCGTGCTGCACAAAGAGTTCCAGAAATAGATTTCCTTCTGTTAAAAATGTGCCAGGGTCTTCATGATTCAGTCTCTCAGGAGACCATTTAAGGTTAGAAAATTTACAGAAGCTATTGATTGCATCTAATTCCTGATTTTGCTTGAAGGTGAAAACTGTCTTTCTAGTTCTCAAACAGAAGCCAGTATAAACTTCTCCTCAGATAAACATCTGTCTGTCTGTGGCTGCAAATGTTCAGCTCTTAATGCTAGGCTTTATCTGACTTCCTTATACGTGTATGTGAAAGCTGAGAGGATCTCTACACTCACTTAGAAGACTGTCTATGCTATGACTACCCAATAAAATAAGATTTTAAAGCTAACCATATTAAATCGGAAATACATTGTTTGGCAACATATCAAAAATGCTTCCCCAGACCCAGAAGTGCCAAGGCTTATTGCTTCAGAGATTGAGATGGAAATACAAGGCCTACTCTGGGGTCTTTCAGTGCATTCTCACAGTGACTTTTTGAGAATCATTTAAAGTAAACTACTATTTTTTGAAAAAGCAAAGCTTTTTCTAGGCCTAGAATGACAAAAACAGTGTTTCATCTTTGATCCAACCAAACTGAAATAAAGGCTGTCAGGGAAAAGATCCAGTGAAAGAAAACACAAAGCCCATCTGCTCAAAACAGCTATGTGGTGCTGCCACCAAGGAGAATTACAATTTGCAGCACATGGGTTAGCAGACAGCGTATTCAGGAGCAGCCCATCAACAAGACAGGCATTAAGCAAGTTAAAGATAATAACTGCTGATACTTGAATCCAGACATTTCTGGAAAGATGAGGTTTCCTCCTTTCGTCAAATTATAGTCAAGCTACTGATTCTCTTCAACAAAAATACTTGCTTTCCATAAGCCATCTGGTGCTTCTGGGGGCAGAAGAAAATAGGCCATACCTTTAATTAGCTAAAAGGTTTTGACAGGACATAAATCTCATACCAAGACTTTTAATTTTCCAGTTGTTAAGTCCTGTACAATTTTATGCAGACTCACTCATGTACTTTGGCTACCACCCCTGTTGCTCATCCAATCCCCATGTGAGAAGATGTGAGAAGCAGGAGCAGTGTTTCTGTGACATGACATCACTGACACTTCAGCCTCAATACTGAGGAAGATTCTGCAGAAGCAACTTGCGGGGGATTAGATATCAGGAAAAAGTTTTCCACCCAGAGGGTGGCTGGGCACTGGAACAGGCTCCCCAGGGAAGTGGTCACAGCACCAAGCCTGACAGAGTTCAAGAAGTGTTTGGACAATGGTCTCAGGCTTATAGTGTGATTCTTGGGGCTTTTCTGTGCAGGGTCAGGAGTTGGACTTGATGATCCTGATGAGTCCCTTCCAACTCAACTTATTCTGTGATTCTATGATTCTAAGTATTTCTTGTAATGCTTAGAATCCCATAGCGGAATGCTCCTGTCTTTTGAGCATAAGACCATCTCCCATTAAGCAGCAGGTTGTTTAGCTTGTGTACATCTGGAAAGGACATGAAAGCCTTGTTAAATAAGGGGGGGAAAAACCCATAATTTCATTTTAATGTAAGAATGTTAACAGTCATTTTATTTCCTTGAAATAATTTCTGAAATAGTTGCTTTAAAACCTAACCTTAGAAAAGCCATAGGAAATGGAAGAAAGAATTTAAATTAACTTGTTTCAACATTTTTCAATTGTTTAAGTTAATCACAGTAAAGCAAACAGGATCCAGCCATACTTAAACACAACCTTTGCCCAAGTATAAACTGTTTACTCTAGCCATGACACACAACCAGACAAAATTAATCCCTGATCTGGGGAAGAGTCTAATTTGCTTTTATTAGCTCTAGATGAAAACATTTTGGCAGAATAAGGTTTGCTTTTCATTGTGAAAGAGTCTCAAAATCTCCCCAGATCAAGCAGGCGATGCAGCAGTCTCACCATCCTCACCACGTCAACAGCTTGGCCCAAATGTGGCTCCTATGGCCAGGTGGGAGCAGGGCTGTGCAGGGAGCATGGGCAGCAAATGGTCCCACACCTGAAGCCTGGAGAAAAGAAGCCTACTCCATGTACATTCATGGGCTCGTTTTGGGACCATCCCTTTGTTTCACCAACACTGCTTAGGTCAGTAGGTTTGACTTCTGCAATTTGACTTCTCATGCCTATGGATTGCAGGCAGGTTTTCAGTACTGACAACATGCTTTGCCCACCAACACATGGAGAATGCTCACAGACTAGCTTAAAGACAGGTTGTTCTATCCTTTAGGCCCCTCACATTAGTGCTAATAATACAAAGTATTTAGTTCAAAAATACATGCAAGAAATAGAATAGATTTTTACAAAAAATTTTTGCCTTTCAATTTTCAATGAGCATTTTGACAATCCTCACTGAGGCCTGATTGCCAAGTGAGATGGCTAGGCTGGAGCTCTCTATTTTTGCACTACATGTCCTGATGTGCAAAATCAATCATATTAGCTTCTAGAAGAGATGGAAATTTATTTCATGGACAAATACATGAAATGAGTTTTGGATACAGGGTCAGAAAGGTCAAATGCTGATGCTCATCTTTTTCATCTCCTTTTCTGTAGGCACAGCCAACAAATTAGCAATAAGAATGTATGAATGCTATGGAGTGAATGCCTCCTCTTTACCATCATAGCAACAGAGTTCTTGCTTGAGCCACATATCTTGTCAATCATAAAATTATTAACTTGAGGATATGTGTTAGTTTTGGCTGAGATAATTTTCTTCACAATGGCCAGAATGGGGCTGTGTTTTGGATTTCTGCTGAACACAGGGTTGATAATATGGAGATGTGTCTGTTATTGTTGAGCAGGGCTTACGTCTTCTGCTTTTCATACTGCCGTGCTGGCAAAGAATTTGGGATTGCATGGGAGGTTGGGAGGAGACAGCTGGGACAGGTGACCCAAACTGACCTAAGGCATATTCCAGACTTTATGACATCACACTCAGTTTATAAAGCAGGGGAAGAAGGAGGAAGGGGGAGACATTTGGAGTGATGGTGTTTGCCTTCCTAAGTCACTATTACAAGTGATGGGGTCCTGCATTCCTGGAGATCACTGAACAGCTGCCTGCCCATGGGAAGCAGGGAATTAATTCCTTGTTTTGTTTGCTTGTGTGCACAGATTTTGCTTTCCCTATTAAACCATCCTGTGGTGGGTTGATGCTGGCTGGACGCAGGCACCCACCAAAGCTGCTCATCACTCCCCTCACCAGCTGGACAGGGGAGAGAAAATACAGTGAAAGTTTCGTGAGTTAAGGACCAGGAAAAATCATTCATCAATTATCATACAAAAGAGACTTGAATTGGGGAAATTAATTTAATTTCTTACTACTAAAAATCAGAGCAGCATAATGAGAAATAAACCAAATCCTAAAGACACCTTCTGCCTACTCCTCCCTCCTTCACAGGCTTTACCTCCTCCCCAGAAGTGGCACAGGGAAACAGGGAATGAGGGTTACAGTCAGTTCATCACAGGTCCTTCCTGCCACTGCTCAGGGAGAGGAGTCCTTCCCCTGCTCCAGCATGGGGTGCCTCCCATGGGAAACAGTTCTCCATGAACTTCTCCAGCCTGAGTCCTTCCCATGGGCTGCAGTTCTTCACAAACTACTCTAGCATGGGTCTTTTCCATGGGGTGTAGAATTGCATTTTCAAATTACTTTTTAAATTGTCTTCCAGGAGTAATTAAAATGAAATCATAGGTATTGTGAGCTGCATGTTGTGCTTTCATTAAGACAATAATTATGGAGGAAGAGCTCCTAATTGGGAAGGGGAAGTAGCTTTTTTTTTTTTTTTGAATGCCATGTCTCCTACATGATTGTCTCATCAGGTTCAACATTCTGCATCCAAAGCAACATCTTTGTCTCCCAGTTCTAAAGAAACCTGGTGAATTAAATGCTGAGGGTATGCTTTATGAAGAAAAACATTTAAAAAACAAATCAAAAAAGCCACACAGAAAATAAAACCCCTCAGGAAGAACTGAAAAAGAGAAAAGTATCTGGAAAGGTCAAAATGTTTTGTACTTGTTTGGCTATATTAACCTTCTCTCCAGCTACAATCAGACAATAAAAAATTAATTTTGGAAACAGCACAGGATAGCAAGAGGGTGAAAAATGCTTAGTGTGTTGTATTGTTTCAGCCTGAGTGATCTGGGTGAAATTCATCCTCACTATCTGAGAGCTAGCCATGCTTCTCTTTGACTATTCTGACTTTCCTGCATAAAATGAGAGTACATGTCTGGCTCCAAATCCAAATGCACATCCCAGACACATCATGACCCTGTACCAAGACAGGACTCCAGTGCTCCCTCATCTTCCCCTTCCCAGGCCCTTGCTTTCCCACAGAGTTGGCAGCCAGGCAAGTGGCCTCTATGGGCCTCCCTGCACCTGCCAGCCTCTGTTCCATCCACAGCCACCCTGAGATTCAACCACTTCAGGACCAAATTCTCCAGCTGCAACGTGCACCCAAGAAGGTTTCTGCAGCTGCACAGTTTGCTCCCAGGTTGTCCAAGGGGCAGAGTTGGCGCTTGCCATTTGAAAGGGTGCAGGAGGAGCTGAGGAACCCATTCAGTCCCTTGTATCTCAGGTAATTACAAGGGGTGGGAAGAATCAAACTATTTGAAGACAGCTGGAAATCAATGAGAGAAGAGTAAGAGTCAACATGGATTCATCATGATTTTTTTTTCCTACAGAGCAGTAGATCTTGCAAAACAAAGATACAGTAAATGTCATGTCTTGAGCTTAGAAAGGTTTTTGACATCATCTCAAGAGATACTTTAGTTCACAAACCAGAGAAACACTGTCTAAATTCAAGCACAGGGTGGACACTGGCTTTAAAGATATAATAGTTAATATGTAGATCCTTAGGCAGCATTTGAATATGGTTCCACAGCAACTTTAGCTCCTATCCAGTGTTTTAAGTAATAGCCTAGGTGATTGACAAAAATACCTGCTTATTAAATCGGCAAACTGCATCATGCTGTGAGAGGCTGCAAGTGTGCTGCAGGACAGACAGGCTGACAATTCAAATTGTTCTTGGCAGATTGAATAAATATTTTGAAAAAACATTATTATCTTTAGTGGAAACTCTTACTAAGGACCAATGAAATGTACAGATATCTAATGGGGAAAGCTATTTAGAGCAGTTGGCCAAAGAAGCTCTAGTGCTGAGGGGGGATCACAAACCTGGCAAGAATCAATCATGTCTTGCTGTTACAAAGGAAGGTAAACATCACACTGTGACGGATAAACAGCAGTGGTAGTTGAGAGATGTACAGAGTGATCCTGCCACTCTTTTTAAACCTGGTAAGATTTCAGAGGACTTCTCTGTCTTGTTTTGGACAGCATAATCAGAAGATTTTAAAACATGGTCTCTGAGGAAACATGAGAGGAATGACTGTAATGCAGGACTAGACAAGAAGAAAATTAAGGGGTAATAAGATTATAATCTTTGAAGATGTAGAAAAAAAAAGGGAAAATTACATGTTGGCCCTAATCATGGTGGAGATCAAGGATAAGGGAAAATCTAGATCATCCATTACAAAAACCTCATGGGAAGGCTGCAGATTTTCCAGAATTTTTGGCCATGGATTATAGACTAGGCAAAGCTTAGACACTAGTTTTCTGATATCACCGATCCTGTTTCAGGATGGAGGTCATATCTTCTCGATGACAGCTTGAGATCTTTTCCTGCCACAGGCGTTGCAGGGCTGTGTTTAATCACCGCCTTCAAATGTCTGAGTTCAGAGTGGCCAAGAAGCTGGAAATTTTGTTCTGTGGGAAATTGCAAAATGTGCTGGAGCATGGGGGCAGGACATCCTCTTTTGCAACTCCCGATAAAACATTGATATTTCTCATGAAAAGGAAAACATAAAAAAAAAACCCCTGACATTCCGATTGCTTCAGAATAAAGGTCCTGCTCTACTCTGCACTGGTGCAGGCTCATCTTGAGTCCTGGGTGCAGTTTTGGGCACCACAATGTAAAGAGCACATTAAGCTGTTAGAGAGTGTCCAAAAGAGGGCCACAAGGATGGTAAAAGGTTTGTAGGGGAAGCCTGCTGAGGAGTGGCTGAGGTCACTTGGTCTGTTCAGCCTGGAGAAGGGGAGACTGAGGGGAGACCTCATTGTGGTCTTCAGCATCCTCATAAGGGGAAGAGAAGGGGCAGGTACAGTTCTCTTCACTCTCGTGACCAGTAACAGAACTCAAGGAAACAGCATGAAGCTGGGTCAGGAGAGGTATAGGTTGGATATTAGGAAAAGGTTTCTCACTCAGAGGGTTGAGGGACGCTGGAAGAGGCTCCCTGGAGAAGTGGTCACAGCACCAGCCTGACAGAGCTCAAGAAGTTTCTGGACAATGCTTTCAGACACATGGTGTGACACTTGGGGTGTCCTGCAAAGGACCAGGAGTTGGACTTGATGATCCTGACGGCTGCCTTCCAACTCAGCATATTCCATGATTCTGTGACAAAATAAAGCCTGAAAACTGAGCGTTCTGAAGCCATACAACTTAGAAGAGTGGCTTCCAAGTACGCTCCTGAACTCCATTTTTTACCTTGGTAAAAAGCAAAGGTAAGGAATTACTGGTTGTCTAAGTGGTTCAGAATCAGGGAAGTGAATGTTTCTTGTTGCTCTGAGTTCTCCATTGCTCATCTTGGATGCCTTAAATACACCAGTGTCATCATGGGTTACCCAGCATGGAAGCACATTCTGGTCACTATTTAGGCACGATGAAAACATATAATCACAGGTCTGCATATATTTCCCTGAAATCCATCAAAATCCAATGTTTTCACAGGAGACTGCCTAAATCAAAGCAACCTTTTCTGATTAATCATTTCAGAAAAATCCCAAGATCTTTCACTTCCAGTTTCCTCCTCTGTCACATGTGAGAGGTCCAGGAGTGCTCCTTGGAAGAGACATCCTGGGTGTGGCTCAAGTTGGTTACCAGAGGACACACCAGTAGATGGAGCACACGACTCTGCAGTGCTGTGCTTTGGCTCTGTAGCACCAGTTAATATTTTCACTGTTCACTGCTCACAGCTTGAGGTACAACAGAGCTGGACCAGCCACTGAGCCTGCTGCCCAGCTAGAGTTTCCTTGCTGCTATGCTCCAGGCGAGAGGCTAGGTCTGGTTTCATGACCACTGAATTTCTAGGCTGGGTGACTTTATTTACATGTCATTTAGGCTTAGTTCATACACTGTTTTTTATGCCATCATTATACTTCACAATTTTTTGTTTTGCAAGTGTTTAGTTTGTCCTACCTTAAACAAAAAAATTCTTGCTTCTTTTTGCAAGTCTCCAAAGATTTTGCACTTTGTTTGACTCCCTCCCCTGCCACATACTCTTAAAAATCACCTAGCTCTCCATGCATGTCAAACTCTAAAATTTCCGACATAGCTTCATCAGCAAATTTCATTAACATGTGTCTGATCTTTCTGGAAGGTTTAGTGATGACAGTATGAAGTTAGATTAGCTCAGAATCAATACCAAAGTATCATCCTGTCTCCATTACTTTTTTCATCTTTTACTAGTTGTCTGGTTCACTTTACATTTTCAGTCCTGCTTCCCATCTTATGTATCATTCCCAAACGATACAACAGCAAATTCTTTTAAGTCCAGTCTAGAAAATCAAGTTTTTATTCCCACAAAGCTCTCTGGCTAGTCTAGTAGCATCTCCCTCTGCTAAGCCCATATCAGAGTGTCCCATTTTTCACTCACTGCTGTCTCCTGTTAGTGACTCCTTCCACAATTTTTCTAAAGCTACGGTACAAGCTTTCATAAAAATAGAAATTTTAAGTTCCTTGTGTATCATTCATCTGTAAAAGAGGACAAGTAATACTTCTCTCTCCCACTCTTTGTCTTATTCAGTTTCCCAAGGCCAATCTGGTCTCCCATGTGAAATCTTGATTTTGGTGTTACCACAGTTCTGGCAGAAGCAGTGACTGCTCATCATCGGAGTCTCTGGACAAATCCATTACTAGAAAAGGAAGGCAAAACATCCCGTCAAGATAACCTGACCTCTATGTTTGCCTCAACTTTCAATCTCAGCCCTTATGCTACTCTGACATTTTTCCTATAGTTCCAAATACTGAAAATATCCCTCTGAAAAAAAATTTACAGCCAGGAGAGAGAAACAGAGAAAGAATAAAAATCCATATCACCTGGCATGAAAAGAAAGGATGAATAAAGCTGCCAGTGTCAGTGCCTGACAGATTTAAGGAGTCACTTCCCAGAATGACAAGCTGAGTGAGAGTTTCTTGGAAGAATCGTGTTTTGCACAGTCCTAAAGAAAAATGTTACTTTCCATGGGCCTGAGCTATTTCATGACAAGTGCTTTCATCATACTTTCCATTTTTAAATAGCTTTGTACAAGTTACAAGAAAGAAATTACTTCATCAAAACAGAACATCTGTGTTTGACAGAATTATTAAGAGTCCATATCTTTCACTGTTATTTGCCTTCGTCCTTGATAAAACAAAGATTTTACTAGTTTTCTTGTGAATTTTAAAAATGTGGTCAATTGTCCGTTAGTTGTACATGAGCTACCAAGGCTGAAAGTGGTCCTCTCTGTTGGGCTTTTTAAAGATTACCCCTTCAGTGTCACTTTTCTTACTGAGACCACTTTAAAACAAACTTGATGCTGATACATACAAAAATCATTAACGCACTACAGTGTCCAGCCTTCTGGAAGGGTGTCCAGCCTTCTAGGATAGTGGATGGGCCATGGCATGCTGGGGCAGACTTCTGCAGTGCCAGAGCATGTGCAAGTTCTTTGATGACTCCATGATTGGAACAGCTTCCCTCTTCCACTCCTGCAGCACAACCACACATCAATTCACATACAACATATTTACCAGAGGTTAATTGTTCACACAGCCATTGTTTCCTTCTGTGGATTTGCCTTGAAACCTTTGGCATTCTCTTTTTTGTTCTTCTTGCAGTGCAAATTTCCTTGTTTTGTTTTGTTTCTCAAAGTAATTTTTTTGGCTGATTATTGTGCAGTTATGGAATTAGAGTAATAACATCTAATTGTACATCTGAAGCAAAAACATGTAATTGTGGGAGACTAGATTCAATTTGAAGAAAGAAAACCCCTCCACCAGGGTTTCTTGTGGTGTACACAGTGCATTTGCCAGGAAGTGCTGCTTTGATTGCATCTAACCTGCAATTAGCATGAGCAATTAAGACAAAATTAACATGTGCAATTGCATTATTTCAGGATTTAACAGTAGCAATATTTAGCAGTTACTGCACTTGACACAGCGCTCATAAGCTCAAATAATTACCAGCACATACCAGTTACACCACAGAAAGGAGGACAGGTATGAGTGGGCCTTACCTACAACATCTGATTTCCAACAACTGATTTTCCACACGTCACTCAGCCACTGAAAACCCATGGACGTAGCCAAGGGGGAAGAGGAGCTGGGCAGATTTGGCACTGTTGAAAATACAGGACTCAAACGTCACTTTTAGCTTACTTTTGGCTTGTCAGAGAGCTCATGTGTGACCTAATAGAAGAGAGCAAACTCAACATTTAGTATTTCTGAATTATTCTCCTCTGCCTTCAACATTTCGTATCAGTTTTGTAAGCCCTATCACGATACCTGGAGATTTAAAAATAAAAATTATTTGAGCATGAATTAGTGCTGTGGTCCGTGTGCATGAGGAAGCCTGAGGCACGTAACAGGTCTTACCTGACATTATGGGAACGCAACTCTACCAGTCCTACTAGGCTTTTCTTAAAGGACATTGCTCGTCCTTTAAGGACAGGTCAAATGGTATTTGAAAAGAATATTAATGCATCATTGATGGATACAAATGAAAATACATTTCAATTCAGTCTCACAAAAATAAAGATAAATCTCAATCTCTAGGCATGAACCTTGACCAGATAAACTGATATGTTCAGAGTGCCAGACTGGTGTTGAAATGAGAGATCCCAGTAATAAGATTCAGAGTACAATCCAGCAAGAGTTTCCAGTCAAGTCAGTGGGAGTTAGAAGGACTAAAATCACATGTAACCAGACTCTGATGATTAGTGTTCATTTATCACAGAAAATGATAATAGAAGTCCTGAGACAGGGACTGCTGTCTCTAGGCACAGTGATTTATGTGAGTGATTTTGCACATGAACCCATCACAAAACGCCCAAAGTTCTCACAAGATGCAGCCACACAACTAAGAGCAAAATCTGCCTCCATATCCCTTCTGTCTAAATATTTCTTTCCTTTTCTATTGAAAAAATAATTAAAGGTAGACACAAGAAATCACAGACAACAAATAGATCAGCTTCTACACTGATTTATGCATGTACCTCATTACTTCCAGAACGTGGGGTTTAGCATCCTGAGAGATGGAGCTTGCCAGTAAATAGGAGAGGGAGCTCATGGGCCAATCCCAACTAGCTAGAATTGCAAAAAAAATAACAAAAATGAAATGCATTTCTGCACAGACAATTTAGCTTCTGCATTTGAAAGCATAAGGAAGATAAATTGTGACATGTTTTCACCCTAAATGTTTATTAAATATGATATGGGCACAGCATACAGATAAACCACACTCTGAAGCAGGGTTAAACTAGGTTTCACATTATAAAGCTGAAGTGCTATCTATCTGGAGTGCTTAGAGGTACCTTCTATATTTGTATATGCAGTTTTAGATTGACAAATGACAAACACAGCCTGTATTTATAAGGGTGTAATTTACTTCACTTTTTATTAAAATCACCAGCTATAAAATAGACATTTTGTACATATTACTCCTACATAAGAGAAAATTAGATTAGTCCTGAAATGAAACCATTGTATTGTGCACCTAGGACATGGTAAGGGGTCAATAACAATGGAAAATATATGGAGACTGGATAAGACACACACATCACACTGGAAGTTAACTGGAAGGTTAACCTATAGCTTCAAAGAAATCAGTGCACATGTTGATCAGAGACTTATTTTACGCAAATATGAAAAAAGTTCCAGTTTTCTCTCATTTAAAAAATACTATAGCCACTACTGCTACAGAAAGGAACTGTGATACTTCAGTCTGACATGTGCCATAAGTGTCACAGTGTCTGGAAACAGAGAAACACTTTAAGAACATGAAGAGAAACAAGACAGTAACACTTTTTTGATAGTGGTGGTGTCAGAAAACACTATGGACCAAATTCTTAGCTGATGAAAGATGTCATAGCTTCTCCATGAATTAAAAATCAAGTCAATCACCAATAATCTGGACCATAAACAAAACATCCTGACACTGTATACTGCCTTTCCCTTCAAGCTCAAAAAAAGAGAAGGAGAAGGGGTAACAGTCCTGTCCAACTCAAGAAGACATAGCAAAGTCATCCCCTCCATGCAGCATTCCTTGTGCACTCTACCCAGAGTGACTGGGAGGCAAAAGAAGCCTTATGGGCCCTGACATTAGTTCCAGGCTTTCCAAGATCAGGGTAACTGGTATAGCCAGAAGCACAAGGCAATAAATGATGGAGTGATTTGTGGGTATTAAAGGGCAAAATCCAGGGGCCACATTGTGATATTCATTTTCATATTACTATCAACATGGGTTTTGCTTAAAGCCCAGTGGACCACTATGATAGCACAAGTATATCCACTTCCAGGACACTGTTAAAGGCACCTGTCAAGGGCTGCAGGGTGACCCTTGCTCTTAACTACTGCTCTGTGTGACCTCCTTGGTTATCATGACCTTGTTAAGCTTTCCACAGCATCATCCTGGAAACTGGAAGCAGGAACTTCATGCAATATTGGATCCTAGTACAATGTAGGAAATGAAAACAAGGAAGCATTGTGTTCAAAAACAACTTTCAGCAGGACAGAAAACATTATAGCAGAAAGGTTCATATTGGTCAGTGCTACCTCAAACAAAAAATAGGGAACAAACAGAAAAACACTAAAGCTGAGTAGATGTTGATTACAAGGCAAAAGACATGGCTATTTCCATTATTTTGTTGCAGCAACTTCATCACAAGAAATACATTTCTGTCTTTATAAAATGGATCATTTTTATAGAATAAAAACCAGATGAAAGCTATAGTCTAATTCTTAACACAAAGTGCAGAACTTTATATTGTAACTTAATATTGACCAAGAATGTTCAAACTTTTCATACCCTAAAGTCACAGGAAGACCCTCTCTGATCACCACTACTGTAATTCCAGAGTAAAATTACAAATTATACACTGGTAACATAAGATCAAGTCATCTCAAATCTGTAGGAAAATACAAACAAACAATGACAAATAAGCAATTTTGCTATATTATTAATATAAAGTCACCATGCATAAAAAATATGTATCTTCTAGGTAAATATATATTTTTTTCCTCTGTTAAAATTTTAAAGTGCATCTAAAAGCTTCTAAATAAATCTTTACACTTTAAAAATAGATGAAGGTGAACAGCAGTTCAGAAACGACAGGTAACTCCTGTTAACAAAGAGGTAAGAAGTTCTAAATGTTATTCCAATATTTTCAGCTCTCATTAATTGGTGGTGATATTATGTGTGGGAAACACTGGCAAACGCTGGCTGGACCCAATGACTGTATTTCATACAGTGACAAAATCCTGTGGGTTGGAAGGGACTTTAAAAGGTCATCTGGTTCAACCTGCTCTCAACAGGGTCGATATTGGTTACTCAGGGCTTTGTGCAGGAGGCTCCTGCAAACCTGCAGGTGTGGTGACTGCACTCAGCCTCATTCTACTCTCTGCCTGTGCTCACAGCAGAAAACCTGGGCAATCCACCTAGTTAGGGGCTTTGAGGAACTCTTCACGTATGTTTGCAATTTCCAGCCTTATCACATTAATTTTGGAGGTCCCCTCTCCAAATTTGCCCTAAACCAGCACACCAACTAAACTAAAATATTGACAGAGTAGATAAGGGCATTAACTAGCATCTTAAGTCTCACTGACAAATCCACTCCTAATAGCAACTTCAGAGGAATTTTGCCTGCATGCGTAAGTGACGAGTTTGAGCTACAGTGTGCATGGGCACCCAGTGAATAGCTGCCTTTCCTGGGACATAGACACCATTTTCAGAAGTGCTCCCTTCTTGAGGAAACACTTCCCAGAATGGCAGCAATGGTGCTGGAAGCACCAGCCTGCCCCCCAGTCCCCATCAGCAAATACTTTCCTGTGAAGGGGTGTTCTACCTGCAAAGTTCTCAACACCAATCTGTAAAATGACAGTTTCCAAACTACATGTCAAGCTTTTTACTATACCTTCTACAAAATAGCACCAGAATGCTGCTGCCACTCTCTCTCCATAAATATCACACTTGAGCAGCACCTGATGCTATGGAGCTACAGCTACAAGTCCTTAGCAAGAAGTTCGATTTCATCCAGCAGGAAGTCCATGTCCTCCCGGCTAACTTGTGGGCTGATAACCACCTGGCGGAAGAAGTTGACTTTGCCCCGGTGAGGCTGGTACCCAAGCATCATGCTGCCCTTCTTCATCATCCTCTCCTTAATTATCGGAGCAACCTGAAAGTAGAGACAAAAAAACAAGTTGATGACATACTGAGAAATACAGCATGTTTAGGCAGGAAGTGTATTTTGTGAATTAAAAAGTTTTTCTGAACTGAGTTTTGCACCCCTTGTCTGTCTTCCCCACTGCCTGCCCCAAGGAAAGCAAAGCTCAGACCTGCAGGTTTAAAGCACTGAGACACTCGGGTTCTGTAGTTCCTGAAAGAATTGGAGCAAGATCTAAACCCTGCTGCTTGAGGCATTCTTCTGTGACATGGGAAAAGCCGGGTTAAGGTCCCTAGTCTTCCTGATTTAGATCAAAGGTTTGAACTCAGGAAGAACATCAGCTGCAGCTGGTTAAAGGCAGGGTTTGTCTCCTTGTGCTAACTAGGCTAAGCATGACTTCTTGCCCTCGATGACCCTTCTCCCACCACATCTGCAAAGCAGCTGTCCCTAGAGGACATTCTGCATTGAACCGCTGTGAAACTCAAGTTGCCAAAAAAGTCAGTGTGATGCAATATTAAAGGACAAGGACTGATCCTGGAGCTTAAGATTTCATCTCTTAGATTTAAGACATGAGTAGCCTTTGGCTACACCAGTCTTGTGTTGCATGGGATGAAATATCATAGGTGTCTTACTGCAGGAAAAAACCATGAGTGAGATTGGCAGAGTCAGGTCCTTATAGCAGAGCATTTGATCTGATCCCAGCAGGGCTGTTAACTTTGGCCAATTAATCTTGTGCATAGCTTAAAGCATGAGAATAGTTCTGCATTGTCATGCTTGAAATAGGTCATAAGCTTAAATGCATTGCTGGACTATTCCTTGGAAGGCAGAATTAAGTATTTTGACAGGAGTATTTTTTAAAAGGTCTTGCATTTTAATATACCAGTAGTAACACCAATGTATTTCAGAACAGCGTGTTCTTTTTCTTCTTTTTGTGATAGTTTGACTTCGAACTAAGAACATAGGTGTGTGACCTAACCTTGGTTTCTGCATTAATTTATTTCAGGTCTAAAACTTTGTGCCACATACTACTGCTTGATTTGCAAAAGAAAATAATGATGCCAACCTTACCTTAATAGCTTTATTTTTATGTGGCGTATTTCAGTAGCCTCTTTTGCTTAGATAGAAACAGATAAGGTTCTCAACACTAACAGCCTTGCTTTACTGTTTCATTAGTGGCCAAGTCCCCTGAGAACAGGTCACAGCAGCAGAGGAGCAGCTGCCATCTCCCCAAAACAACGTCCCAGCAGCACAGACATGAACTACAACTAGTTACTTCTAAATGTATTAATCTAGTTTGCTTGTGGGAATAGCATGAAAATTAATAACTAATTTAATCTATTTCTTAAAAAATAAAATTAAAAACCTCTCCACTTCAGACCAAACATTCCAAACTGCACTCACACCAGCTGTGGCCTGAAATTACCTTGACACAGTGACATCGTGCCCCAGAGGTGTTGTGCTGAGCACCATGTACATACACAAAAGAAAAAAATCCTCCACCTCTGCACTTGACAGAGCCCCCAGGTGACCTCTTCTCATGGAATAAAGACACTACAAGTGAAAGGGGAGAAGCGAATTCTTCTTAATACACTTTCTCAGGCTCTTCTTTAAGATTCAAATCCCTATGGCAACTTTTAGCCTTTATTGATGTTCCATGAGAGTTATTTCATCTTTTGTACCACACTATTGATTCTCTTCATCCCAACACCTGGCGCTCCATAATCCATCATCCCAAAATGTGCAGTAGCACAAATGGAGGCCATGAAAGCAAAAATATTTACAGCTTCAGTAATCTGAGGACTGTAAATATAGTGCATTTCAGTAGGTCTTCTTTCATCGAATGGAAAGGTAGGAAAACCTCACTTTTATGATCTCATTTATTAACTCATTCATCCTCCACGCTAATGAAGCTGCCCTCTTAATTTGAAGTGTGTTCATCCCTTTTTGAAGGCAAAACAAACACTAGGTAAAGAAACAAAACAAAACACAAAACTGGTTTATAAACTTTTGACAAGATTAGTTTTGGAAAGACTTTCCATCAAGTATTTTGCATGTTCTTTTTGCTAAAGTGGTGCAGTCAGTGTAACAAAACTGTCAAGGAGCCTATCCACAGAAAACAGTAAGGAGCAGAATCTATGTTCAAATGCTTAAGTACATGTCTCACAAAATAACCATTAAATGATAACTGCATGCTAAGGCCTGGACTTGAGTGGCACAGGGCATGACTGCTAGCAGAAGGGAAAGGCAGCCACTACTTCACAGCACAAAAATTAGACCTATAAGAAACTAATTGCCTTGTGAGGAGTTCAATGAGTTTAATTCCCACCGAAGTCAATGAGAACTGAGGATGCTCAAATATCAGAAAGAGCTGCACAGCCCCATTCAGGATGGGCTCCACAGAAAGCAATTTAGTGAGAGTGAGATTGCTTCACCAGTCCAATTATTTTCCTACGGAACTTAGTTCAAACTGTAAATTTAATTCTTTATGTGATCCATTGTGGATCAGTCTCAGAATTTTAGGTGTAATATATCCTTAACCCGAAGCTCTCTTCTCTCCTCTGCTCCCTACATCTCTTCCTTCCCTCTGCTAGCCTCCCCTGCCAATCTACCCTGGAGATTACTATTTCAAACACTCACTCCAGCAGCATAAAAGCTATCAGACAGGTCCTTCTTCCACCTAGGAATGTGGGAGGCAGGCACTGTATGTGCAAGGCCGTTCTACAGCAGAGCTTCCCACGTTGCACTGTGCAGCCAGAGCCCAGGGAGCTGCTTTGCCTAAGGACTGACAGGTGTATCACAGTCTCCCTGTGCAGAACTGTACACAGGCTGTTACAGCTCATACTTCCCTTACTATTAATAGCAGAGCTTTTTAAAATAGACCAAAAATTGCAGAGTAGTTTAGCTCCTTCTCTGCCTACTTGAGTGACAGGATAATCTCTTTTCCCACTCTCAGCCAGCACTTAGCCACACTACAAACAAGAGAAAGTTTTAGCCCTAAACTTTAAGCTGCTTCTATCAAGAGTCCAGACCACAGCTGATCCTCATATATATTTACATGGAAGATGCCAATGTTCCTTCCCAGCACATATACACACAGAGCAGTATGATAAGTAGCTGGGACTAGCTTAGACACTACAGCTGAAGTATCTAGTGCACCAGGGGAATCAGAAGAGCAACATATCTCCTTCTCCATACCTCAAGGATCCTTGAGAAAAGTGGTTCTGCACAGTCATACAACAGGGCAACACCAATACCTTTAAACCAAGGTGTCCTACTAAATGACTCATCAATGATACTTAATCCAAATTTCTCCAACACTTTAAGAATTGCCCTCAGGCTCAGGTTATAATAGCATAGCACACTTCAACAACCACCATTAGAGACTGACTCAACAAAAGGAATGAGCACATTCTCAGCAGGAGAATCCCATACCTGGTGTCTCCAAGAGCCAGTTCCCAAGTTTGGACAATAAAAAGCTTTTCAGAGAACTTGATGAAACACTTATTTGAGATAATTTCTTCTTCCAAATAGCAAGGCCTCCAAAACCATTCACACCTTGGTCAAGCTATGTAAGCCTTGTTCTTAGGCCGAGAACAACATTTTAGCACATGGGTTTCTTGTGCAAAGGGAAACCTCCAGAGTAGCTCTGTTAAATAGTAATGTTCTCACTCCATTAGTCATGGCACAGTATTATGCTTTGGAATTCATTCACCATTAGCTGCCTTTTGGTGAACAGTATGGACACTTGCAAAATCTTCATCTTTGAAAATTTCATTCTAATAAATTGTTTGTAAATTTTATTCTAATAACAAAACAAAAAAGAAAAATCACAATAAGATAACCAAGTGCTAAACTTTTTCAAATCACATGATCTCACTGACTTCTAAAATGCACACCCCACTATCACCAGTTTGTAGTTCAAGTCGTACACTTAGTTCAAAATAGCAGATACCTTCTGATGTGAAGGAACAGAATAGAGTAATCTGGCTCCTTTTTTCATATGAGGTAAATGCACTGAGGCCCCAGCCCCAGCTGCACTGGTGCTGCTGGGTATGGATAGCCAAATAAATTGTCCTAAAGAGAAGAAGAATTTCCAAAAAAAATGCTACCTAGTTCCTTTTTGCTGAAATAAAGAAATCAGCACCTACTGGTTTTAATTAGCTCCTTATTTTTCTGTGCTACTGTTGTCCCTGAAAATTGCAATTAACAGATATGCTGAAAGTGCAGGAAAGCTCAGCTTGGAAAACTGCAGAATAGCTTGCTGATAATGGAAGGCCATGTCAACTTTGATTATAAATTTCTTTCTCTATTATTCTCCTTTAATCTGTAAGTGATCTCATTTTAGACCTAATTCAGTATTTTCAAAGTGTCCCATCACAAATTATATTCCCTGCCCCTGACACTGTACCTCTGTTACCTGGATGCCACCTGTACTGCCCTCATTCCCACGGACTCCAGCTGGATTGCTCTAGTCATACCTGATGTTATATACCACAACAGTTTTTCCAAACTGTAGGCTAGAGGCTATAAACTTTAAAAGCAACGTTCTGTTATTTTTTTTATTTAAATACTATGGCAAAAGGAGTGAGTTGCAAAATTGTTAACAATGCTGGGTAAAAATATTCTGCTAAACTATGAGTTTATGAAAATATATTGCTTTGGGCGTGAGAAAATGTGAATTTGACAAATAACCTAAGATATCATCAGCCAGAAAAATAAAGAGATGAGAAACTATTTCTAAACTTTGGAAATAAACAAATTTTGAGTATTTTTTTCAAAACACTGTTTTCAATTACAATTTAAATTCAATTGGAAATTGACCCATTTTTACTAAAGCCAGTAGAAAAGGACTGAGGAATTTGAAACTATGCAAGTTGCTTCATTTTAGCTTGCCTGAAAACAACTTTCTGGTCAACTAAAACCAAGAATTGCTTCCAGTTTCTCAATTCAATGGCAAAGCAAAAAAAAAAAAATTCATTATTTGTACAAGCATAAGTATGTGGGATCAAAAGTGCTGACACTGCTCAAATAAAACATCCGTAGAATTTTTGTCTCTCAGAAAAGACAGAAAGTATGAGAAAACTCATGGGACTGCCCGTTTTGTTGGCAAAACCTGTCTGGAGATACCGTGTGAACAGCTTTGAGTAGTGTGGATGAGTGTAAATGCACTAACCCAGCAAGTACTACAGACAGAATGCCTACAAAACCTAGTGTTAATACTGGCAACTGCTATCAGAAACATTTTTCCAAATCTTTTGAACAGTTCCCAGGTGGCTGATCATCTCTGCAACATAAAGATCAAGAGCTATTCCAGCTGCTGGCAGCAGCATGTCCCAGTCACAGGACCCCATTTTGCTTCTCCTGATAGTAATTTCCAAATTGCCATGGACTTCAATGGAAGCAGAATGCAATTACCTAAATTTCCTGCTTAAGCCTCTGCTTCAGGTGGCAGTTTGCAAACAGCCTTCAGCTTTTACTACAGAAAGCCACTTCACAGTAAATCAATAACCTTTCTAGGGATCCATAAAAGCAGGCTAGACAGCATTGGAAGAACAGGAGCATATTAGCAGCTCAAACTATTTCTCTTCCTCAAATACAGCCTTGATTAAATTTTCCAAGGTACGGAATACTGCCTGAGAAACTGGCTGAAGATTCATAGCTAAAAGACAAAAACGCTGCCCTTTTGACAAAATGGAAAGATCACATTCTCACGATTTCACAGATATGGGAAACACATTTTGTGTTCTTGTCTCAATTGTTCCTTGCAATGGGAGACAAGTTTATACAGAACAGTTCCTCTCATCTGACCACAAAAATCTATTTTGGCTCCCCTAGAAGGGGCAAATGAACTTTCATTTAGAAGTTCATGATTTTTACTTAAAAGGCAGCTATTGGTTGTTCACAGTCTGACAAGTTATTCTTCCTGCTAGAAATGACTAGTTTGAATTCATGCATGTTCATAAGAAAACAACTACTGTACAGCAGTTGTCACAAAAAAAAAAAAAAGTAAATAAAATCCCAATTTATGAAGTATTTGGACATAATCTTAAACTTTACATAATGGACTATTAATTTCAGGGGTTCTTCACAATATGGTTTATTATCTTGCTGAAATGATAGAACAGTGGTTCAAAGTACTGGATACAGACTCAACAAATAGGACTGGTACCAATCCTTGCCAGAGGCTGTTTGGACAAATTACTACATCTCTTTTGGGTAACATGCTTCTTTTTTCCTATATAACCCTTCAGAACAGTGAAGTCTATGTGTTCATATATCATACATTGGTGAGGGTTGGTTTCTTCTTTCAAGTTACAAGCAATAGGACAAGAGGAAATGGCCTCAAGTTGCACCAGAAGAGGTTTAGATAGGAAAATTTCTTCACTGAAAGAGCTGTGAAGCACTGGAAGAGTCTGCCCAGGGATGTGGTTGAATCACTGTCCCTGAGTATATCTAAAAGCCATGTAGATGTGGTACTTAAGGACAGGGTTTAGTGATGGACTTGGCAGTGCTGGTTAAAAGACCTAAAAGGTCTTTTCCAACCTAAATGATTCCATGTTTCTATGATTCTATCTATTGCAATCAGCCCTGATACAAGTAGACAGAGCATCCACCATGTATGATATATTTATTTTATAATTTCTATGTTAAGTATGTCTCACAAACACTTGCCACAACACGTCTGCCACCTTCCCCAGTGCAGCTGCAGAAGTTAAGCTTGATAGCAATATACCAGTCAGTATCAAGTAAGAACAGTAGCTGACATTTTAATATCTATCATTGGATGCAAAACAAATAAACAAAACACTTCCTTGGTTGGCTGTAATCACAAAACAAGCTAAATACTATAAATAATTGGAAGTAATAGTGCTTTCATCATATTTTAACACCGAGAAAGTATATTCTTCACTGTTAAATATCTTTTCTTGCCTTTTGCTGCAACATCAGTTGCTGGCTTTAAAACAGGTTTTTCCTCTCTTGGTGATAATTAAAAACAAACTCAGACCATTTGTCAGATGTCACACCAACCAGGACAATCGAAATACCAAATATTTGCACACCCAATCACAGCTTTGTTCCTGTAGTCAAGGCTCTCTGTAAAACCCAAACATGTTTTTCTTTTGTCTAGAATTTGTTCTGGGCCCACATCCCTAAACCACTAATAAATTATTGTCTTACACTATTGCGCCAGTGTTCCCCTTGTGCCACACCAGGCAACAAAAGCAGAAATAAGTGCATTTGTCAAAATAGCAGTAACCACTTCCACATTCTTCAGCGCAATGAACATATCAAAGAAGAGCAGATGCTGTTGTATTTTTGTACCAGTACCAACATTCTCTGTGCACCTTTGACTCATGCTCAGGGCTGCACAGTATGTCCACACTAACATATATTGCTCATCATCTTCCCATCCACTGCTTTTTGCCAGAAGACACGTTAATGAACCCCACAAATTGCTGAAAATGACCTGAATAATAGGAGATGGTGGGCTGACTTCAGATTTTGATTGTCTTCAATGACTTCTTTAGGCTGGTCATTTATGCAAGAGAAAATAGCCTTCAGGCAAAGGCTTTCACACTAATGGCATTGGCCTCTGAAAAGCAGGAGCCAGGACAGACAGCCCGCAGAACACAACCAGCACCTGAACAAGTTTGTGTGTGTTTTTACTTACAGGTAACAAAGTACACTGGTGAACAACATGATTTTCCAGGTGCACAGTCCCATGTCTCCTTCTGTCTGAGCACATGTGGTTTTTCAAGACAATTCACATGAATTTCTTATTATTTTTCTGTCATTTCTGTGTTGCTTTACCAAGATCTTAATAACAAGCCATGTAGAAAGGGCAGGCATTAAGAACTCCAGAGACTAACACACAACACCATAATTCCAGTGTTCTGATCTGTTTAAAAGACTGAGCACTACTGGTTTTATAAAAGTAATTATTTTAAAAGCTTTCACAGCATACACAAGGTTCTTCTGTGCACCATTTTATTAAGTTCCCATTTTAGTGACTAAGATTTCCAGTCTTTCAGTCCTGCCAAAGCTCCCCTTCCCCATCCAGGATGAAAGGGTACCATGTCATCTTGAAAGCAAGAGTAACAAAAAAACCCATCCTTTTTGGTATGTATGCACGGGGATGAGATTCCATTCTACTCCATTGAGGGAACAAAAAAATCACAGCACATTGTGAATGTCTGGGGCTGGGAGGACCACGTTACAACAGGAGACGTTTGCATTACATGGTGACACAATTTCAAAAACTCGACATGCTTCTAGTGTAGAAAAAGGAATGTCACTTCAGAAACTTGGAATGATTCCCAACTGTTAAGATCTTATTTACTATTTGCACAAGTTGGCTTCTGGTATAAGATATCAGTACCTTCTGTATTTGCATTACAGTAAGAACTACAGAGCAGCAATGCATATTCTTTAACCAGATCTAACGCAAAAAATCGTATTTCAACAAAACTAGGTAACTTTCATGCCTTGTTTTTTTCTCCTTAAAGTCATCATACTGACTTTCTCAGAGGCTGCATACAATTTCTAGAGGAGCATGAGGGGATGGTGTCTACCATGACCCAAAATGCTAACACAAAACGAAGGCTGTTGTCTAATTTGATCACCCAATTTAACACAGTAAATGATCCCATTTTCCCCTCCACACAGTGAAATACAAGACTAGTAATCGTCAGTTATCAACATTGTTTTCCTCCCTGAGACTCCTTTCTGTAAAGACTGATATGGCTATGAAATAAAGGCCACTGAGTCCTATCAAAGTCAACACAACACTTTTCCCATGTACATCTTGCCCCCAAATGATATTCACTCCAGGCCAGCCATGCTCTTCTCCTCGTTTCCAGGGAACTTTTTTATCTATTTTTTATCCCCAACTTAACTCCAGTACATGTTACAAACCTCTGTGATTAATGCATGGACAACCAGGAAACTGAAAGAACAAAACAGGATCTCTAGGGTGTCAAAATGTGCAAATTCTAGTGCAGTCTGAAAGGGTGAAAAATGAAAGGAAAATAATGATTTGCACCTATGAGTATTTGCAAGCTAAAAAGCCAAAATATAGGTAATGATGATTAATAACAGTCTCAGGTAAGTAGAACTAGAGTGTAGTCAATCCCTAGATAATTTAAGGTCAGTTGAAGGTGGAACAGCAGACTGGGCACAAAATTTAGAATCCATTTTTCAAGGATTTGTAACCTCAAAGGAATACACAAAATAAAAAATCTGCTAACCTTGGGCCTAAACCCTTAGAGCCATAGATATGGCTCAGTATTCAGAGGCACAGATGAAATCTTCTAATCATGTATGCCAAATTACTCTGAGGACCTTATTCTTTCACCAGTCTGACCAGCTATTCCCTATGGACCATGGTAAATGCCACAATTTCCTTTAGTGCCACATCTACCTATAAATTAAATAAAAGCAGGGTAAAGTGCTTGCTTGTTTTGTCTAGCATCTGCACCAGCACAGATATTCTTACAGAGAAGGAGAGAGAACAAGAATAATCTTTTGATCTTTGAAAGCAATTATGATCTGCTATATAAACTCATCCATTAAAGTCTGCTTGATTTCACTTTCTTTATTGAAAAAGTTTGCAGAACTCAATAAATACAAATAATCTTCCTACAAAAATTTAAAAACTCTCTGATTGGTCAGCTTGTCTGGAAAAGACTTTTTACATTAATCAACATCCACCTACAGAACTCTGCCATTGAAGTCACAGGGAGTTTTACAGCTAATTCACCTGTGGTAGAGTTAGACTAACACATATTTCCCTGTAAATATTACCTATTAAATTATCTCTTATTAAATTATCTATTAAATTTGAAAGGAAAGTCTAAATATCTGCTGAATGGATATCAATCTCAAGGATTTTCTACTGCTTTTAGAGGAACGCTTCTCAGTTATAATAAATTTTTTTAGACTTGTAGATATTTCTGACCATACTGACCCCTTTGCAGAGTAACAAGAAACCCCTCCCTTGTAGGCATGAAAAGAAATACATTCCATCTCATTCCTCTTGAAAATCTTACAGCTAGAAAGGAATTTGTGCTTAAATGTCTGAAGTACAAAATGAAATCCAAAATCCTAGAAAGAACTTTGCATCTCACTACACATGAAGGAGTAGAATTTCCTCCCACTCATCCCCACAAATATTTTTGACACCACTCACATCACACAAGTATAAAGACTGCTTAATTGAGCAGATGATGCAAGCTATGCACTTTTTCTGTGGAATTAATAGTAATTGATTTTTTCTCAACATTTCTGAAATTTCTTATCAAGCAACAGCAAGGAAGGGCAGTTTTATTTGAAGAAACGGCAATTTAGGGCCCAGACCTTTTTTCCTGTATCTACAAGTTTAATATTTACCTTAGTTCCTGAAAGAAGTGTTTGATGAAGCAGGAGAGAAGTGCAGTTCCCCTCTCCTCCTCCTGAAGTTGGTGATAGGAAACAGAAGAGTGCTAACATAATAAGTGGATACTAATTTAAGTGGGCACAAGTTTAATATTTATTGACCTGAGAGCAAGAGGTCAATATTTATTCAGAGAACAATAAATCTTTATACTTCATTCTAACAGATGTTAATCCAATGTATTATTAAATCCATCCCATTAAAGTTAATTAGACTGTGTGTCCTCATGAGCCTTGTTGCCAATAGTCATTAGTATTGCATGGGTCATTATTACTATGCTTTGATAATTAAATCATATAATATCCAATAAAATTTAATATATGGGGATAGAAATATTTATTTTTCTCTATCATGACTATATTGTTGTGCATTTCATTAGGTTCTTTTACATGCTGCTATAGACCTTTCTTACATTCTTCTGCCAGGACTAGCACAGCTAAGGAATCAAAAGCTCTGTTTGAACTACACAATTTTTTAAACTTTTTCACTTGTCTTAAAAACCTGATGCTCTTGAAGCCACATCCATCTACTTGTCATGCACTAGGCAGGTAAGAAGGAGAGACACAAATCAGTAAGTAGCTGGTGTTGGGGAAAAGATAAAGAGAAAAGGAAAAGGAGCCATACTCTTAAGTATAAGTGAAAAATTCCTTCTGTTTTGGAGTTTTACAGTGCTTTCCATCCTCACATTTCAATATACTTCTTAGATAAGAAGAAATACTATTATTTCTACCTTAATCTCTGAAAGGAACTGAGTCACACAGAAAGGAAATAATGACTGAGATCTTAATCACAACTTTATGCCAAAGCTAGACATGACTCAGATGCCTTAGTGAGCAGGACAGGGTATTTTTAGTGCAAATTGGCCTTGCAAATATTCTTGCAGAATACACACAAACTCATCCCATTTGGGTCAAAGAGGTTTCCTTCCTGGAGGAGCCTCAGCTGAACTGCAGCAGCAGGATGCAGTGCAGAGTGCCCCCCTTGCAGTGCAATGCCAGCTCCTCCAGTGATTAGGACTCCGTGAACTCACAGCACACACCCGGGGCTGCTGACCGGTGTGAGCTTCACTCTTGGTGAAGGCTTAGGGAGGGATCACAGGAAATCAAATCCTGGTCACTCCATCTTCTTTATACCACACACATCACTAACATAGACTACCATTTCCCAAGTTCCAGCTGTGTATATTGACTTAGATTGATCTTTGACAGTATTTTTCCTTCAGGACCCACGCTGTTTACAGACTGCAGTTAGTTATTTTTGTAAGAGCCTCGCACATAAGGGGAGCAACAGCTTGAGAGGAAGTGTTAGGTACATTGAACTGTACAGCATGTTACCCAGAGACACAGCCTCCAGCACCGAGGATAAAATGTGGAAAGTAGGATTCTATTCCCATCATTTTGGCAGTCTAAAGGTTAGACATCTCTCATGTGCTAGCCATCTAGGCTTTGCCTCTAATTAAGGGAGAAAAACAGGCACCTCTTGAGAGTGATTCATCTCATCCTAGAGTAAGACAGGCCCTAAGACAGGCGGGCTCAATTTGGGAAACTTCTCTCCTCCTTCACGGGCTTCAGTGGAAGACCCTTGCCTAAGTTTTAGTAAGGTAAGATGACGTCCATGCAGACAGTTTATCTTGAATCAAAGCTACCTAAAACCCATGTTCCTTTGCTGTTTCTAACTGCTGGCTTGCCCCAAAAGCTGCACTGGACAAAGTATAGAGGGAGGATATCCAGAATAAAAGCAGACTAAAGGGGAACCAAGTGCTCCTCCATAAATAACACACTATGAAGTCTATGTCAAAGAAACAACATATGAAGGAACCCCAATAAGTGAAAATCAGTGAAAATTTAGAACATCACATTGATTACTCCTCTGACTATAGGAGGATACTTGCCCCTAGCATGAAACATACAAACAAATAAATTAAAAACTGTCACAGGAATACTAGGTGAGGGGATCCTATGGGATGCAGAGGGATGAAAATTTTGGGACTGTAGAAAATACATTATGCAATGCTTAGCTGAAGAACCAAAGGTGTGGACAGAGAGAGGTCATAAGGATGAAGGAGGCTGAGAAAAACCCCATGCAGCATTAGAGGCTTAGGGCAGAGTGGCTGGAAAGTGGCTCAGTGGGAAAGGACCTGGGGGTGCTGGTTGACAGGCAGCTGAACATGAGCCAGTGTGTGTGTCCAGGTGGCCAAGAAGGCCAATGGCATCCTGGCCTGTATCAAAAGTAGTGTGGCCAACAGGACCAGGACAGTGATTGTACCCCTGTACTCAGCAGTGGTGAAGGCACACAACAAGTCCCGTACCGTGTTTTGGGCCCCTCACTACAAGAAAGACATTGAGGTACTGGAGAGAGCACAGAGAAAGGCAAGAGATCTACGGAAGGGTCTGCAAGGTAAGTTCTATGAGGAGCTGCTAGGTAGCTGGGGTTGTTTAATGTGGAGAAAAGGAGGGTCAGAGGGCACCTTCTCACTCTCCACAACACCTGAAAAGAGGACATAGCCAGATGGGGGGGAAGCCTCTTCTCCCAGGCAATCACTGACAGCACAAGAGGAAATGGCCTCAAGTTGCACCAGGGGAGGTTCAGGTTGAATGTCAGGTGGAATTACTTCACAGAAAGGGTTGTTAAAGATTGGAATGGACTGCCCAGGGAGGTGGTGGAGACCATCCCTGGAGGCGTTCAAGGAACAACTGGATGTGACACTTAGTTCCATGATCTAGTTAGCAAGGCGGTGGTCATTGGAAGGTTGGAGTTGATCTCAGAGGTCTTTTCTACCCTAATTGGTTTTGTGCATAAAAATAGAGGGAAAATAAGATAAACGGGGCAGATACAAACAGACAGATGGTAAGCACCCTTACCTAGCTGAACCATGCACCTAATCACTGCACACTATCCTTTATTCTTATTAAATCCTATTTCTTTCTTCTGTGTGGCTGTGTGAACAATAATGAACTCCAAGATGGACAAGCCAGCTAGCGGAACAGGAAGTCTGAATACCTGTAACCAGCCACTAGAGAGACAGAAATGTGCATATATTTCAAGACTTCAATCCTTACCAGCTGAAGAGAAGATGGTTGTAGTGTCCATATCTGAGTGACATGATTTTAGATGCGTTCATGGGAATGCCAGTAAAGACACTGCTCTCTGTGCTGATCTGTGCAGCCAGCTGTGTGTATATCATGTATTTTGTGTGTGTGTGTATGCACACACGTGTGCACATGTGCACCTCTTGGAATTTGTGTACTCACTGGACTTGAGGACAGGGAACCACAGTGGTCTCACACCTACTGGGGTGGAAAAGGAGGAATGTTGCTAGGTCCCAAGGCCAGCCACCTACCGACACTGCACTGAATTGCCACTGCTCTGAAGCCTTTTCTGTGGTTGATAACTCAACCCAAACCATTCTGTGATTTTCACTGAAATGGTAGGGACCCGTGCTTTGAATAATTTTCTATGCATAAGAAATCATTTGCATTTTATCCTAGGAGCATCCCACTGATCCCACAAACGCACACTGATCATTAGAAAACTCTGGGGTGGAGCTTCATCTGACATGAATTTGAAATGGAATTTCAGACTAGGATTAAATCCACATATGTTTTTACCTCATTATTCTATCATATGTTAAGTTCTCTAAGATCAAAAGCTTAAAATGCACAGAATGAACCAACGTGAGGTTTGCATTTCTGATGCTGTTTGAGCAAGAGCCATCTTTAACCAAGAACAGTTGTGAGAATACGTGCTAACACCATCCTAAGGGTGTGCCTCAGCTCTCTTGACGCTATTTCCCTTCTATGTTTGGAGCCAGTTTTTATAAATTTAGCACATACAAATTCCTTTGGTGCACTGCTGCCAAGCTGGCCATGTGTACATGCAAAGATCAATTTTTCCTGTAAGCACAGATTGCTTGCATGCATATGTTACATATATGTACACATGCAGCTGTGTAGGACCAATTTAGAATGAAAGTTGGGTTGCAGTGGACTCCTCCAAAAAACACAAACACAAAAAACAAAAAAGCTCCATCTTGTACGTGGCACAGCTCTCCAACAGGCTACAGAGCAAATGGCTCACATCTAGCATGGCTATAGGCTACTGCCCTCCTACAAGCTTAAAACTGTAGTTATTTTACTTCCTTCAGATGATTCTCATTAAAACTGGGATGAGTGCTGAGTTAAAAAGTCAGTGTATGAATCATATCATCAACTCAGTTGTCTGGAATTTTGCTTTTCCATGCATTTCCTCATTGCTACATGGATCACCAGTGTAAAACACGTTGTAGCTGCATCAAATTTCCTTTTGCTATTTTAACCCTACAATTGCCTGTGAGCAGATACTTATATACTGCTATCCAGCTTCCTGTCCACTGATGATCTGTGCCTTCTCTGCCTGCCTCACAGAAGTCACAAAGAGTCACAAATATTTACACTGAGGTTAAATCTAAGGGGGATCTCTTTATCCAGCTTCTGAGATAAAACCTCTACATTGAGTGCCTGTGCTCTGCACAGAAAAAGAAAAGAAAAAAAAAAAAAAAAAAGGAAAAAGAAAAGACAACCCAGATGTTCAGTTTAAGCCTAATTTAAGCCATGCCATTTCTCCATGCACCATCAGATCTCATTCATCTTTCCATACATGGAGCAGCCACAGCACTGCATCTTTTGCCATAGCCATCACCCCTGGCACCTCCTTCCACACTGGAGCAGAATGAGGGTCATTTCCACCAGCTTTTAACCTTGTCAGAGGAAGGATGTATGTATGTGAGTGGCTCTGAGCACTAGTCACAAGACAGGCTTCTGCTTCCTTACAGACTTACACAGAGAACAAAAAATAGATGTTCCCTGCTATTAACACTTACTGTTCATGTGACACTCTCCTTCTTTTAGCTGTTTATTTGAACTATATTTATTTGGCCTATAATAGCTATAGTACAGTCCAGTGTGTTGTACAACATCATCTTACAGTCCTGTGTATTGCACATTCTCCTCCTACTATCTAAACACTGCGCCATTAGCATTTTCTACCTTCAGTCACTCTGCACACTACTGTACTAGATTTATCCTTGTCCTGGATGTGTCTGGGTCCACCTATCAGCCTCCATTCCTGACAATTATAGCCTAACTTTTTAGTAAAAGAATATTTCTGACTGATTCTCTTCAGTGGAATGCATTTTTTCCAGTTACAGAATCCAAAACACACCTTGCAATCTTTCCCTTTGAAGCCAGCAGTAATCACAAAGTACAGGATAAGAGCAGGTTTTATAATTTCAGGGTGGGCAGTACAGAAATGGTTTCTCCTTTGTTAGTTTTTAATCTTATTAAAAACTGTAATCACGTTTTCAGAGAATTGCCCCCCTTTTTCATTATTACCTCGTATTAACCAATGGGAATCAATCTGTACATTCAGAGACTTAAGTTTCAGTCCACTGCAATTATTTTAAGAACTGGTATATTTGAATTCCAGTATTGTGGAAACAACACTAACCCCAGCTTGAAGTTATGGAATATTTGATGAATGCTTTACAATTGGACAGACAGAAGCATTTCCTATGCGTTTATCAAGCAACTGATTTTAAAAACTCACAGTTACAACAAGATATATGAATTTAGCAGCACCTCTACCTTAATCTCTAAGATGATTGTACTAAATTGATTAATCATCCATGGGCAGCAAGGAAAGTTTAAAAGCTTGTCAGGAAAAACTGTCAGTCTTGTGCTTTCATTTTCCACCGTCAGCTGTGATTTTGGGAAGCAGAAGAGAGAACACAACTTGGGCTGCTTTTGATCACCATCTAGTGCATGAATTAAAGAATTGCACAGGTTTAAGGAGTGACTTACCGATTTAAAGTTAAGCAGCAGTAGGATTAACAGTTCTTTTCATCATTTCTAGAAGACCTCAAATAGGCTTAGTCAACTTGAAAAAGGAGGAATTTCCAGATGCCCCTAGCTGCCTGATGAAAGTCAGCTGTTTCATGAAAATACTGTTTTCTAGTAGTCTGTGACTATGATGGTCTAGGGATATAAAGAACGCAAGATCTGCATAGTGAAATAATGTCTTTTCCAGTCCAAGTTACTTAGTGAGAAAGAGCAACATGGTTTCAAGTAAGGAGTCCTTTCACCAAGTCTCTTCTATGTGTCTAAATGCTACATTCATTTCACTGTTTTCTAAGTTTTTGTCATGATAGTCAGAAGTACTATTTGCAAAATTCTTCACTTACAAAAATTGTGTGTATTGTTATAACTAAAGCCCACGTTCTGATTGTGCTTCAACATTTATCCATGCAATGGGGCCTTCAAGCTGGTAAATCAGTAGGATAATTGGACAGAGGAAGACCATCAGAACCACTGGGGATAAATGCCCCTGGCAGCTTTAAGTTTTGAGCATTGCACATGACTCAGGACAACTTGAACTATGCTTTTCAACAGCACTGGCCAACCAGTGGCAAATTTTGGATAACAGACGTGCTTTTCAGAAATCATACTGTGATTCCACACACAGAAACTCAATATCTTCATCCCCAGGCGCTTACTTAAAAAGACCAAAACAAAACAGAAAACATGTCTTTACTAATACATGTTCATAGCTTCAATATTAAATATTAATACTGTGAATTTTCATCAAAGACTAGCAGGACTTTCAGGAGACACTTAGAACAAGGCTTTGCCTGTAGAGAGCAGAACAGCCTTCTTTTTTAAGGGAGAAATGCTTCTTTCCTCCCATTTTCTTATGAGGCCAGGTGAAGGAACAGTCAAAGATACTTCAACACCATGACTTACCAGTAGCCTATAGTCACCATTATAGAATATCTACCCATGCTAATAACTTCATACAGCAACTAGCTAGAAATCACGCCTATAGGTGTCCCTGCACATCTGAAATTCAGACCATCAGCTGAATTGTCAGGGAAAAAACATACAAAAAAAACCAGCACTCAACTACTGTTAAAAATGTATACTAACTCCTCGAATATTACTGTGTTCAGACTCCATATAGGATACTCAAATGCCTAGGAAGAACTGCAAAATCCTCACAAATTTCATATTTTATTAGACACTGATCTCTCAATGATAATTATTCAATATATCTCATTCAAGGTAACTTTTTTAGTCTAAACCTTGCAAATCAATACATAATTTTATACAAAGGATTGAAGGCAGGAAAAAGAAAAGAAAGAAAAACGTAGTGCTGCCAGGAAAGTAAGAGATAATGTATGCTTGCTATAGTTTATTCTTTAACAGCTCGTGCCTTCACAACAGAGCTTGCAGTATTACTGAGGAAATTATGTTGATTTAAGAACTGGAAGAAATTTCTTTCCCCCCTCAAACACAGGGGGTTTTTTTCCGTGACTGCAGCAAAGAGACATTAACAGCCTGAGCACTAATTAGCAATTCCAACGCGTTACTGTCGTTCTGGTGCCCCCCGATGGTCACCTGGCTCTACTACTACCTGCGCCTTAAAATCCTCTTGGAAAAGCCGTGCTCCAGATGTGACCCCCAAGTGCACGTGTAGCTCTTCAGCCGGCTGGACCCGACCCCTGAGCCCTGGCACAGCCATGGACACAGCAGGATTGCCATCCTTGGGATCCAGAGTGGGGCATCCAGGGCAGGTCCTTCAGCCAGGTCCTAATCACTATCCTTAATCACTCTCAGCAGAGCACTTTGGCAGCTTTGGCAGTGAGTCCTCCAGGTCAACTCATAGCTATTGTTGATTGTGAAAAACAACCTGATTCACAAGCACAGATGCTACACAGAACAGTTTGGGTTGACCTTTCAAGGTCATCTAGTCCAACAACCTTGCAATGAGCAGGGACCTTCAACTACATCAGGTTGTTCAAAGCCTCATCCAGCCCGACCCTGAATGCTCCCAGGGATGGGACATCTGTAGAAATCTACATTATATTAATCAAACTGAGGCATCATTCAAACAGCCAAGACACATGGAGAGGCAGCACTGGCTGTGTCTTACCTTCCTTCCCCAGCAGTCACTGCATCCCGTTACCACACACTGACTCAGCACATCCACAGGTTCTAAATCAAACAAAAATCAGTTTTGCACACCCTGTCCCAACTCACCAGAGGGGTGGTGCAGACCCAGTATGATACATCTTCATTTCCAACCATATTGCAGCACAAAGAAATTACTCACTGGTCTATAAATCAGCAGTTCCCCCTGTGAACTCATCACAACCTGACTATACTCACTGAAGCCTAAGGAAAAGGATGGTCACAATCACAAAGACTGTTTTAAAAGACTTAATTTCCAAAAAACTTCAGGTGGAAAAGATAGATGAAGGCTTAAAGCTCTTTAAGAATAGATTAGATGGCCAAAAGCTGCAATCCTTCAATCAAGAAAGAAGACAGCTTTATCTAAAAGCCCATCCCGGTTTATTGGCAAAGGGAAGATAGCAAAGCAATATTTAACAAGGTGAAAGAGGGAAGCAGATCAGATAGCAATCAATACAAACGTGACATGAAGAAAATTTATCAGAAGGAAAAGAAAACTTTGATTGACAGGACTAAGGAAAGAAGAAATAGTTTAGTATGTACATTAGGGATGACTGAAGCCCTACCCATGGTTAAATCATCAAAAATTAAGGCAAGGCAGAAGTGGTCAATAAGCTTTCTTTTTCTGCTGGGAGGGATCCCTACCACAAATCTGATGAGTTTTCCAAGCCATCAGTAGCTATCAGGATGTTAAAGATCTACTGAAGGGAAATTTTTAGGTCTATAGACCTGGATGGATTATACTTGAGATTAAAAACAGCTCACTGAAGCTGTGGATAATTTTTTTAGGATACTGTGGAAATTTCAGAAAACAAGCACTAGTATTGGAAGTGGTAAGGAGGCAGACCTAGTGAAATAAGGTTGCTTTAGTCCATGCGAACCTAAAGTTGAAAAAGAAAAGCTCATGCTGGATTTAATTTATAATGCGTTAAAGGGTAAGAATACATAGAAATCCTAGAACCTATAGAAACAGATTCAAAACACAGCCTTTCATGTTCACTAATATTTATATCTTTGCCAACAACCGGTTTTTTTTGGGTCAGCCCACCTTCATTATTTTGCTGATATTCCAAGTTTTCTTGATGATTTATTTGCACTTAGAGCATTAATAGGAAAGCCTTACACAAGCCATTTAAATGAAAAATACCAGGAACAATTCACACAGGAACAGCACAAAAAAATTAGGACCACACAATAGCAATGCAGTAGAACTAAGCAAGATTTGAATAACTAGCATATCTCCTCACACAGGAAACACAGGGCGTCAATCAAAACATTGCTGCTAGTGAGGCTCCACAGAGACCAGGATTAACCTTGATGCTGATCCTCACTGTTGATTTTCTGAAAGTCAATAAATGACAGCTGATACCCTTTGCAAGTGAGGGACTCACAAAGGGAGAAAAATGAGAAAGACGAGCCATTGCACAGACCTGAACTGCTCAAACTCAGTCAAGAGGTAAGTTGTGCATGCAGGGAAAAAAACAGAGACAGCTCAAAATGGATGACTATCCTAAAAACAGTGACTCTGAAAAGGCTGTAGCAGTCAACAATAAAACAAAATTCATATGAGCTTCCAGGTCACACATCAGAAGCCAAAAATCCTTCCCGGCAAGCAACTGACTCCTCTGCAATTGTTTTCACTCTATACCCGAACCAAAATCAGCTTTAAAAAGTTCTGTCAAGAGGTACACTAGAAAGTTTTGTAATTAGGTCATTTATGTGAATGTTTTAAAACAGTTAAGACTGCTCTTAAACAAAGATTCCCAGATCATAGGATCACTGGTTTATCTGGGATGTCAGTCTGTTTTCCATAGGCCAATGGGAAAAATAACCCAAACCACCCAGGATGTCTTGATAATTTTGTTCTCAAATTAGTAATTTATACACACAAGAAAACTTTTCATTTCAGCATGCATCACCACTATATATATATTTTACAAAGCCTCCCAAAGAAATGCAGTAGAAGAAAAAATGTAATATGATCCAAGATTTTATAAATGAGTGCACAGGCATTAGGGAGACAATTTTATCTCCACATACAGTAGTGGAAACACAGGTGCTGGCAAACACAGGTGCTGGCAAGCAATGCATAGTTCAGATGTTTGTTAGGTTTTTTTACAATAATGAAAAATGGGAAGATGATGATGACAGCCACAGAAATAACTCAATGTCTAATGAAGGCTTAAAGATATGAATCTATTTAGTTTATAAATAGAAGAATGAGAGGTGACTTGATGATTACTTATGAGCAAAAGGAAAAATGTATTAGAGAAGGCTATTTTAGTGTGAATAAGCATTTTTTCAGCACCATTTTGTACAGGAAGGTTAATTAGCTATTGAAAAGAGGTGCCAAGGAAAGTGATAGTTTTACCATTCCTTGATGTTTTTCAGTCAAGAATAGATACCTGTCTTGAAGATGTGCTTATACAAAAGTCACTGGGCTACCCACAGAAGAGCTGGCCAAGTAGACAATGACAGTACCCTAAAACAACCACTAAACAGTTCTTTGATCGATTATTTGTGAACCAGGTATGTTTGTAATTCTTTTTTAGAGATGCTGCATTTGCCCAATTGCCCACATCCTTTGCAATTCCATTGACATGGGAGTTCCCCACTTATCCTTGATATAACAAATACAGTGAAATATTGCCCCAGATAGGCTAAGACAGTTGAAATTTTTACCCATGTTTCAGACTACAGTGGAGGTTTACTTTTCCTGTGAGGCAAAATAAAGACTTATTTTGTTCAGCAGCTGCTCTTTTCTGGCTGATAAGGCAGAAAAAATATCTTATTTTCCATCAAGTACATAGTAACTCACGCTGTAGCAGTCCATTAATTAAGGGTGAAACGCAAAGATTTTATTTTCCTTCTATCCAACTCCCTACAAAATGACTAAAAAAAAATCACTACGCTATTTATCTCATGATCATTATTATTGCATTATGGTCAATGCTTTGCTGTTATTTACTGAACGTGTCAAACCCAACAGAATGCTAGAAGACACCTGTCTCATTCAGAAACCACAGCAGGTACCAGATGGCAGGGCAGAATGGTCACAATACCACCAGAAAGATTTGTAACGAGAAGGAACTTTACTGAGTAGTGTAGAAATGGTTCATTTGAAAAACCACCACCAACAGACCATGCTACTACTCACTATACATTCATGAGATTGTCATTTAATCCACCTGTAATTTCTGATATTCAAGTGCCTTTATATTTAAAGCACTCAGAGGAGGTCATGTTACCACACCCTTGCAGCGGGAAAGGCAGCACTTAAGAAGGTGCCAAGAAATGGTGTCTTCTGTTCCACATAGCAGTTTAACTACATGCAAAAGCAAGAGAAATCATGCATTAACAGTTAAACAACTGCTAAGAATGATTTTTGTTTGGCCATGCTCTTTACTTTCACTCTCAGTGTGATTCATCCTACGCACAGGAGCAAGGGGAGGGGCAGATATTACTGTTGCCCTACACATACCCTTCAGCATTGAAATACCAATTATTAGCGAGGTTAATGAATATATATAACCATCATAAAGGAATATCTATAACCATCATGTATCAAGCCAGTGGCTCTGGTGGGCAGTTTCCTTATCAGTCCCTAGTGCACCCTAAACTGTTCACTGCAAATGCTCCCCTAAAAACCATTTCAGTCATCGACCCCATTCAGTTCAAACTCCCACTGTAAAACAGATCCTCTGAACTGTATAGCAAAATCCTCTCAGGGCCAGGGAGCCACAGCTTGGGCAGCTGCAGGAAGGCAGCTCTAAGAGCAGCTTACAGGCACAAGGTGAAACAATGCAGTGAAAACATGATGGTCCTCAAGGAGCACCATTAAGCACCGTGACAGGGGACTGACTTGGGCTGCATGGCTGCCTTTCTGCCCCAACCCCGAGGCCTCCAGATCAGTCAGCACAGTCTGCACCAGCCCAGTTCTGGCACAGTCACACAATGCAGCCCTGGCACATCAGCCCTGTAATACTCAGTCAAGAAAGGTTCAAGGCGCTCAATTTTGCCAGGCTTCCTACAGTTTCATTCCAAGTCTTTTTTTTTTCTGTCAGGATGCTGCAAAAGTCAACCTTCCTTCTACCACATTTAAATAGAAAAAGAACTTATCCCTTGTGCAAACCACAGAGCAGCAAGTCCACAAAACCCTTCTGTGACTGCTGTTTTTCTGAGACAAAACTATACATCCTCCCCATACCCACACGATACCACCTGTGCAGCTTCAGGGTTGCAAATTATTGTTTTTCCATCACCAGGAGACCAGTTAGGATCCTTCAGAGAGCCCCTGAGGCTTCTCATATGAAAGGAGTAAGTTCAGAGCTGGCAGACAGACAGATCAGCTTCACAGACCCAGAGAACATGTTCGGTGCTCCTGAGGGACCGTTCTGCAGACACCCAGGACAGAGAGGAGATAGCCATGAGTCAAGTGTACTGAAGAAACTCTGAAATGCTAATGTCTCTGAAGGACTGTCTTTTCTCATTTGCAGAAAATTAGGAGGTGGAAGGGGCAGAAAAGGGAGTTTATTGTTCCCCTGAATGTCAGATAAAATAATTTAAGTCAGTGCATTAAAACATGACTATAATTTGTTATAAAAAAAATATCTATAGGGCTTATATTCAGGTAAAAAATTAGCACAGAATGAAGCTTCTAGGGACCTCAGCACTCCAGCACTTAGACATTCCCAGAACGCTTCAATTATTGAGTTCCCCTGTGATATATACTGGGTTTCCCTTTGATCCACAGGCTATTAAACATGATCTATGATACCTTCAGAAAAGCACTAGTTTGGAGTTCAACCTGTAACTCATACTTTTTTTTCTTCTATCATTGGTTATTAATGTGCATACAGCACCAAGAGAGCAGAATGAAGGGGTGCACAGACATTCAGGAGCACAGTGCTGCTTTAGGAGAACAAAGTATATAGGGTCAGACAGAACATACTGTGTTGAGTGTCTTCAAACTCTGCTTTCTTGCTAAAAGCAGTTCTCTTCACAGGCAGGCAAAAAGGGCCATTTAAAATATTAGCCAATATGTTTTAACTCCAAAATGAAGCAAAGAAAGTGTAATTAGTCCCATTTAAGCAGAGGAAAATACATGCTGTTTGGGCAAACAAGTGCTATGTAGTCAGGAATCTGAATGCACTTTTTGATTGTGAGGGTGACCAAACACCTGTCCAGGGAGGCTATGGAGTGTCTCATCCTTGGAGATATTCAAAAGCCACCTGGACATTGTTCTGGATAACCAACTCTAGGTGTCCCTGCTTAAGCAGGGAGCTCAGACAAGACCTCCAGAGCTCCCTTCAAACATCAACTGTTCTGTGATTCCTTTTACAAGTTTTTTTACAATGGAGTTCCTTGAGTAATACTATGTGTTATTCCATCCTCTCCTTTGTCAATAAACATTTTCTTTTATATGATCCCAGTAGGTACATATAAGCTCTCATACATGCGTATGCATAGGAACACACATGCATGTACATTGAAACACTGCATATGGACAGTTCTAAAGAGTTTCATGGTGTTGCATTACAAAATATGATTTTTTTTCATTTCTATAGCAGTAATGAACAAAAATGCATTACTGTTCTGTGGGGCAACGTGACTCCAACCAAGAAGTACTTATTTTTGTTATGCTATTGGGAAATGATGAAAGGTACAAATAAGGATGATATTGAAGTGCTCGTAATGCAAACAAACAAACAAAAAGAGAGATGATAAACTCTTACATTCATTATAAATTTCCTTTAGTCTCCTATACTCAGAAAATAATTTAATATTTGCTTTTTAAAAGTGCCACAGTTGACATAGTTTTCCAATTAGCTTTTTCAATTCTGCCCAAACACAGAGAGAACAATTTTCTAAGGTATGTCACCAACTGCCTGCTTAACTTCTATGAATTGCACCACTTTCACTTAGTCCCCCTAAACATCACCTTTCTGGAAAAGAAATGGGGTTGTTTTACCTTCTTGGTCTTTCTACAGTTTGAGAGACACTTAACAACGGGTGCGAAGCATCTACTGCTCTAGGTAACAGGCTGCACCTATTTGAAAGCTATACAAATTCAACAGTACTGTCTTTGTTCACACAGAAATAACAAGCAGCTCTTATGCAGTGCTTAAGTGCCCTTTAGTCAATTGAATCTGTGATAAAGCAGAGAATGCAGTACCATTGAATCCCCACCACCTCTGTTGACCTATCAGTTATAAAGTAAGTCTTTTTAGAAGCTTTGTGTATATAAACAGAAAGATTTATTATGTGTGAAGCTTTTAACAATATAAAGATTTGAAAACAGGCTATTTCCTATATCTGAACTGAAAGCTAGAATGACCCTCAGGTCTAAGGAAGCAACATGCAAAAATTTTAAGATATCGGACAAGTGGAACCCATGCTTCCCCTGTAAGAAAGTAGTACACCTACACAGGATGTACAGCACTGTCATAGGTGATTTGCTCTGGTCTTGAAGGAACAGTTATGTGACCTGTTCCTTTTCAACCTGAATTAAGTATCATATTTCACCTGTGGCCATATGGCTCCTATTACCTGAGCCAGCTAAGGTATCATCACAAAGCATCACACACCGTGATGAAAACACACCTTGCAGTCATCTCCCTGGAAGGTTTGGTCCTTTACTTTGAATCTGTGGGTCTCTCGTGATTTTATTTCCTAACAATATTTCTCTCCACTTTGTCTATCGCCCCCTCCCCCAGCTTCACTTCATGCCATGATGTGTATTACCACACGGAGAAATTATCGGACCCTCCATTATCCTTAAAAGGATTTCAAGCAAGAAATGACTAGTGTGAAGCCTACTTCATCTCTGGAGATCTGAGCAATCTTGCTCTGCAGGTGGCTTGGGGAAGATGAAATCCTTGTTCAGCTTGAATGCAACATATGGTGCTGCAGCAGACTCCCTCCCTCCAGCTTTGATCATTTCTGTAGGCTGAGCACCAGAGATCAATAGACCTCAGTCCCCAGTGTGCCTTGAACATGCACAGCTCAATGTTAAGTCTCTGACAAAAGTTGCCCTGCACTCTCATCTAGTAAACCATTCAGCACCAAAATCATTGGGGTTTCTTCTCTTTTTTTTTTTTCTCCAAAGAACTGAGGTGTAGTTTTAGCAGCTGTGCAACAGTGCTCTTAAAACAAAGTTGGTTTGCTGCCAGATATATTATTCAGTGATGTTGATTGTTGCCTATTTGCATCAATTGAGACAGGTATCACTGACCTAACATATGTAAAGATTTCTGCATGAATGGGACCACCTACAGCTGGAGCCCAACTGGTCCTGCACACCCCTGAAAAGTCAGTCTGGATAAGGGGCAAAGTAGAAAGCTAGAACAGAAATATCTACAACTGCCATATCATGAATTACTACAGTGTCACTAAGGACTGTTACAGAAAGCATGGGCTGGAAGCAGTTCACACCTTTGCCCTGTCTTATTACATCTACTGTAGGTTACAATACAGTCACACAAATATACCTCTGTTCTAGCCCCATACACATACCTGATATGTCACATATCCCATGAAAGAGCAAGTGTGATCTCAGGTCACTCTCACACACCATTATATGTGGCTGAAAGTTAGGCAGGTATACAAACTCACCAGTGTAAAATATGCACTGAAGTGTCCCTAACACCTGAGCCAAGTGTTAAGGTGAAATGGATGTTGTCAAGTGCATTGATTCATGCACTGATTCCTACTTCTCTTGAGGAAGACTTTACCAGTCTATTTGGGCCATTAGACTAACCCTGCTACTTCAGTAATCACGCAAGAATAAATATAAAAGAGAACAAAGACATAAATTTCAATTATAAGCAGATACACAGTCAGAAACCAAAATATTCTACTTTGAATTAACAATTTTTTTTAAAAGCATGCTATTTTTGTATTCTTATAACTCAATTCTATGGAGGATACATTTAAAACAAAGTCATGTTAAATACCTTGTTTAATTAACAGCTATAGCCACTTTTGTACTGATGAGTTGTATAAAACTGCAGAAAAAGACACATATTAAAAGGGAAAGTGTGCAAATCCCTCATTAACGAGGTACTGAAACACTGCTATAATTTTTCTCTGCTATTTTATTATACTGTACTGTTCCTTCTCATTTATCAAAGATTAGACCTTTCTTCTTAACAGTAACAGTCATTTATATGCAGCTAAACTACAAAAATTTTATTCATTTGCTGCTGCATATTATGCAGCATTAGTTGCAAAATAAGAGATGTTGTTACTTTAAAAAATGCTTATTTTATTACTAAACTTCTGAGCATCACCTTCTGCTGAGGAATGGTCACACTACAATGTAAGTCCTGGTTATTACTGTGTTACTCATTTTGTGGCTTCAGTGTCCCTAAAGTCCTTGCCTGGAGCCCTGCCTCCACTGGGCCTCCTGATCTCACCTCTCCTGGAATGCTGCATTTCTGCCCCTCTTGAACTGAGAATGCAGCTATGTCCATTCAATTGGGAGGAGATTTTGCAGCTCTTCTCTCCAGAAGCCTGTGAAATAGAAGTCTAAAACAGTACACATCATGCTGAGGATTTAGTGTTAGGTTCTTTTTACTTGTATTTATAAATAATGCAGCGAATCAAGGATCATGGCACCTCTTAGGTTCCCCCTTCTGAATAATGAAGTCTTTCCCAAGGATGCTTCTGACTGCAGGTTGCCTAAGTCATGATCTGGGTGCTCCCTTTCTTGTTCTCCATGTTACAGATGGAGGAAAACCAGCCAATTCCTCAAGTAGCTTCCTTGGGTAACTTCCTTAAGTTGTATAGGGTGAATATCAAGCTTCTGTTGATTTCCCTGACAAATCAAATTTTTTCAAACAACCCCTTCAGAGGTCCCATTTGATACGTTGAAATGACAATCCACCTTCCCCAGGAAGGTCTAAAAGAAAGATTGCCTAAGCAATCTCTTCCACCTGTAGATTTTTGTTTCATGAAGTTCACAACAGATTTGAAGAGTGCTTTAAGAGAAAGCAAAGAGGTTAAGTGATGGGCACTACTGAACTCTAGATAGACAACATCCACAGGCTTTCCCTCATCACTAAGCAGGTCACCTTGTCATGATTTAGCCCATCTAACTTCCATATACTTCTGTGCAAATCTTACCATTTGTTTTCCTGTCATTTTTTGTGGCCCTCCACCAAAACTCGTGTCAAACTGAGCTAGATGCTAGAGGCAGTAGGCTACTTGCTACCACAGAAGTTACTCATGTAAGGAAGTTTACAGAAACATGTCTCTGTCATTACTCTTCAAGCAAACACATTAAAGTATTGTTTAAATGTTTTCTTGTTCAAGTGTAAGAAAAACTCAAAGTGGAGTATACAGGGATGCCAGCAAATCAAATAACATTTTGCACACAAATCCCAAGCAGAAATACACTTGCAGTGACATATTTGGGACCTTTCTTATGCATAAACCTGGGCTCACTACATTTTAATACTGTAGTTATAACCTATGTAGTATTTTTTCTTGTTCTTCCAAAATGCAGAGGACAAACTTGATTAACATAACCGACTGCAGGTCTTGTTTTCCCTTCCCATTCAAATCTTGTACCATAACCAATAGGTATTTTGAATATATAAAGACCGCTGAATCAGGTCCTTGATTAGTTTTTTATTTATACCACAAAGACCACAAGATTCAGGGGTTGCCAAGGCAACACCTCTTCAACCTCCTCACATTCATGCTTTGATATAATATCTCTCATTACACAAATGTATCACAACACCATTCAGCATGACAGGCTATTTTACAAATATGTCTTCAGATAACAGACAGTTATATTCTTCTCTTAAGGAGGAGTGAAAGGCTGGAATAAGGTTGCCGTTTACTAAGGTGAAGAGAGGAGGGGCAAAATGGCATTCCAAGCTATACAGGCTTTAGTAGGACATTACTACTTTAATATGACTTTGCATCCTGAGCCTTCTATTACAGTCAACAAATGTTGCATTACTTGGCCAAAAATCCTCAGAAGGGAAGGAAGGAAACAAAACAAAACCAAAAAACACCAATCACACCACACAAGTAGAGTGTGAGACTGAGATGCTAGAATTTTGAGTTCCTGAAACTAAAAAGTGCCTATAAAAACTTTACTGAACCATTAGAAATCTGATACTCCAGCATATGTTTTTTATAACTACAAACCAGGCAAAGTTCAGTAAATCACAAAGGACTTTCTAGAAGCCTACTGGCACTTTTTGAACCTAGATTTTGAGGTCTAAAGTGGTACTTATCAATAAACTACTAGCTTTCTTTACTGAGCAGTGTCCACTACATAGTACTCTACCTGCAGTTACGCTCCGGAATCCTTTGGCAAGGCCAGGCTCCTGCAGGAGGAGGGATCTGTTAATTGACAGTTACTTCTGTGTCATCTTTTAGTCTGCAAGACTAAAGTCTGAGTTTCAGTGGACTACAAACTGATCCAGCATGAATAAGACGTGGCTGGCTGGCTGGGTTAGCAGCAGGATGGCACTAGAATAGTTCCAAATGTATCCCTCTAAACTCTTCCTTGTGCCCTAGCATCCTCTGTGCTGCCAGGAGGCTTTCCAGAGATGGTATTATTGTCAATCAGCTAATTCTACATCACCTGCAGGTACTTCAGTATAAGCTGAGAAAGCTGACTTTTCTAAAGAGAAGATTGTTACAAGAAAGAATATGCATAGATATTTGTAGGTATGGAGAAAATACGAAAATTGAAATGGTATCTGCTTATGTGTTTTTACTTCTTCCCTCACTTTCACCTCTGGCTTGTAATTTCCAGTTCAGTTTTTCTCACCGTGACCCTGTGACACACCGACCATTCTCAGCAGTAAACAAAATAAATCCCACAGTGTGTCACCAAAGGGAAAGGAGCAAAATTCCCACTGGGGGGCGCATACAGCACTAGCAAAGCCATCGCTCCTTCATCCTGACAATTATGTCAGTTCCAGGTCAGAGACAACGGCCTGCAATGGCAAAATAACACCACTTACAGCTACTTCTAGTCGGATCTACCGGAAACCCCTCAATTCCCACAGACGGCCTGTTTGTATGGTTTCTACAAGAAGAAATCTCTCCTCACTTGTGAAGAATGGCACTGGAAAACACCTTACAGGGCTGGATTGTTTATGGGCTACACCATCTGCTGTGCCCTCAGTGTGCTGCTGAGTGTTCAGGGCATGGACTATCTTGGACCATCGAACTGCATCCACAGCCTTGCTGCGCTGTTTATAGAACTAGTTTCACTACACAGCCAACTCCTGCTGTAATCCCAAAAGATCAAAGTGGTGTCAGACTGTGGATGTGCACAGAATTTCCAATCTCTCACATAACAGAGGAACGTACCATTTATGCTGTTCTTTACTTCCCCACCATCATGTTGTTTTCTCACTCCCTAAATTGTTCAGGTGATGAATCAAATGACCAGCTGGTGACTGTTCCAAATCCTTCAGGCCACGCTTTCTATCACCTTTCTGTTTTGAATGTAGGAGACTCCAAAGAGTGCCAATTTTACACCTGAAGTTCAAGGCTCCAGAATTTAAAACAAACAAACAGCTTACCAAAAAAAAAAGAAAAAAAAAGTAAGCTTCTGAGAGACACTTTCTATGTAGGACAACAAGACGGCTGACATCGGAATCAAGTATCACACTACCATCCAGTCAGTCCTGACACATTTCCATATAAAGTGGGCCATGAAAACTGGAGAAGAAACAGTACAGCAGAAAACCTTCAGGGTTATTTTGCATAGGACTATGCAAATTCTTCACAAAGGTGAGGACTTTAGATCTGAACAATTTGCTTATCAACTTTCACTAGCACTAGAACTCATATAACTAGTCTTATAGTCTTAGAAGACAGCATGTTATTCTGAACAATATTGCTGAACCACCAGTTGAATAAAATCAATTACTTGCTCTAGGGAGTTTTAAGACATACGTTTCCTTAATTATTGTCAGATATGCAGGTCAACAAAAAGAAAGATTGATTTTTGGATAAACAGAATAATTGTGATGTTAAAATGTGGTGTGAAAAGAGAAATTGTGAATGAAAGCATTTTAATGCTCATTTTAGTGAAATGATGAGAATATTCAGGAAGTGATTGGAATCAAGAAACTGTCACAAGAAACAGCCCCATCTGTCCATCAATGGCACCATGTAACAACCTCCCCAGCCTTAATGCTCTTATCATTTACGTCTTGTTGATCAGGATGCATTTCTTCTTGTCCAGCAATAGATTTGTATTGATTAATGTAATATAATGACCATGCTGGTTGCATCAGCAATGTTAAAACAAATTGATCTTAGCTGAAAAAGTCAAGTCAGTCTTATTTTTTCTGACCCAGTGCTGTCATCTCATCTGCTCACTGAGACATGTTGTGCCCCTGACTGGCCCTCAGCATCCAAAAAGCAGGGTAACCCCAGACCTATCCCTGTAGAGAATTAGGGAGGTGAAATAACATGTTTTCACTGTGAAACAGGCTCACTTCTATAGTGTCAAACTACTTCCCAGCAGTGTCTAAACACAACTAACAATCATCATTTGTTGTTTCCTCCAGGAGAGAAATTTGTGCCATTTCCGAGGGAACTTTGGTCTGTTTTGTGCTAGATTTTTTTCTTTTTTTCAGGCTTTTGTGGGGAAGAGTGAAATAGTTTATGTTTTAGGATTTGGGATTTCTTAGTTTTTGATCAGAGGAGATATAAGAACCAAGAAAATGCTGCCTTGTCCATGAAAAGAGTGGTTGAGGCCTGCAGCAGTGGTCAGTTCTAGGAAGAAATTGCATGCAAGCTTCTTTCCCTCCAAGCTCTTTTCCACAAACACTGGCTAGGAAATCTGTATTTCCAACATCAATCTATCTATATTGGCACACAAAATAAAGCCAGGTATCTCTTCCCTACCCTGACTGGAAGCACCATAGAGTAACAGAGCAAAGAACCGGTAAGTTACACTCAATAAGCCACTCAAATATGCATGCTCAAAGCCATTTGTTGTGCTTCATCCCTTCCCTCCTCAGTCCCCTCTGTAGCAACATACATCAAACAGCAACAGCTGCAGCATTATTTCTTCTATGCCTTCCCATTGATCCTTCTGAAATCCTCACTCCTCCATGAGCAGATGAGCTGTTATACAGCTCTGTATACACATATGTATAGGCATGTATGTATATATATATATATATATACACGCATATACCCAGATACATTCATATATAAGCCTTCCACTCTAAGGAGAAGATGGGAAGCCCCAAATGAAAGGAACATAAAAACATTTGTGAAAGCATGGCAAATGCCAAGCCCTTGCATCCATACTGTGGCTATGAATGGATCTGTACTACAAAAGTATACCTTTGAAAACAATACAGATGGGGTTAAGGAAGATCTTTCTCCTAAAGACACCAGCCTCCAGCAAAAATTGAAAGCAATTCCTATGAAAGCTGCTGAAATGAGAGCAGACGTTACAGGAAGCATGAATGTATATATAGTATGTAAGCTTGTTTACATAGCATGCATATGATATAGACATCTATGTTCTAGTTTAAATTTCTAGTAGCGAATTCTATGAAAAAATAAACGCAGAACACCAAAGCCCTTCCAGGGATGAGCAAACAATGAATTAAATTCAATTCCTCACAGAATAGCTTATTCGGTAAAACATAATACCACAATGTCTAGTGGCTTCGTAATTAGCTCTTAACTAATGATTCCCCACTAGCAACTTCAAAATTTTACTGCTGCTTTTTTTCCAAGATATTCATGATTTTCTATCAGGATGGCAAAGAGTTACCAAAACACTTATCAGTGATGTTTTTCCCACAGTATTTTCCCATTGTATTCCTGTTGTCATTTACGTTTAACATCAGAAATACATTCTTAAGCACTTCCTTGCTTGCATTATCATAGATTATCATAGATAATGCAAGCCAAGTTCCAAGGACAGCACTAAGTATATGAAACAGGTAATGAATAATCTGTCTAGACAAGAGATGCAACAACACTGTTCCTCTTCTCTCAGTTCTGCCAGCTGTTAACAGCTTGGATAGCAAGTTGAATACTTGTTAATGCCTACACCTCTTATATTAAGAAAAAAAATAATTAGCTTTGTCTAAACCAAGAAAAAAACTTTCATCTTACTAACATCTATTTAAGGATTAAATCCCCATTCTACTGATAGGTTATAATGGTGAGCAAAGCCAAGGGCTATTTCACATTCCTATCTGGCACACAGATAAATCAGTAAGCCTCAGGTAACACGTGACACTCACCTGATGCAGCTTTTGCCAAAATTCAGGTCCATCCTCCATTTTTCTTAAGCTTGGTGGAATGTACCAAAAGCAGATATTTGCATACTCTGGCTAAACAAGAGAACAAGTGATTGGTTATAAGATGCAATAGATGGGACAGGGATACATATTACAGCTTTTCAAAGAGTTCTGATTTATTTTTTGGGGGAGGTGAAGCCTTTGAGTTTATAATAATTTCTTTAAAGCTTCCTTCTCCAAGTCACTTTTTGTTTCCCTCTTTTTGAAACTAGAAGTAATTTTTTCATACCATCCATTTCTCTTCCTGCTGCCAGGGGTTCCTTTTTAATTTCTTCTTCCTATATCCATCTTTAACTCTGTTTTATGCAGTAAAAAACTTTGTCTAGAAAAAGCTTAAGAGAGGCACAGAAAGGTAACTTACAGGCAACTTCATATTTGAAGCAACTTTAAAGAATACTTTTTCTTTTTAGTGTTTTGGGGTTTTGTAATGGAAATTTCCAATGATGCCTTTTCTACAAAACACAAAAACTCAATTTTTGTGACCATTTAACACTTGCACACCTAGTCATTCTTCTACTGAACAACGTCAATCTCCTTTCATATCACAGAGCACACTATACAGTGCTGGAGTTAATGCTGAATTTCTCAATTTTTGCAATTTATAAGAATCTCAAAACCCCTTGCAAGGCATGCACCATATCCTGAATGTATCTTGTCTAATATCTAAGCAGGCCTTTTGAGCAAAGACTGACTCTACGTCTTTGCTTCTCTCTAGGGAAATTTTGCCTTTAAACTCAGCAGAGTTAGCTGCAAGACTCCCAACAAAAGTGGCTGTTCACCTTGCATTATAAAATAAGGTATTATTTGCTTATGAAGTTTCTGTATCATATAGGATTGAGAAAATGTTCCCAGCAGGCCACTCCAAGGTCTCTATACATTTCCCACTAATTTGGAACTTTTTTTTTTTTGTTTAGCGGTATAGACAACAATAATATGAGGAACAGATATACCTTCTGATCCCGTTCAACACAACCCATAAATCACTAAGTCAATCCTGACCTACAATATTTGCAGCACAACATTCAGACAGCATCTAGATTACAATATGGATTATGGTAATTTGGATTGTGAATTCACACACCCCTCTCCTCTCCCACATGCCATCCTCATTAGTAATAACTGAAAGTTATAAAGCACTGTTAAAAGGGAGCTTGGTAGCTGAGTCACACCATCTCTTTGCCCCACTGTGGATGTGGCTGCTATTATAATCCCAGGCAGTCTCCTGAATGAGGAGAGCCCACCAGCTGAGACATGCTCTTTCATGAAAGGCCACTGAGAGCTGCTCATATCATTTTCCGCTTCACTTCAAAGAATGCATTAAATACAATTTAATCATCAAGAAGAATATCATTGTCAGCAGGAACTGAGCTGCAAACCTGCCATGTGCTGCCGCTGAATGGAATAAAGATCAGTTCTTAAAGTCCCATTTCTTTTCCCAAGGAGCTTGCATGGAGTACACACATAAACACAGACCCTAAAAAGGCAGTGCCTTCCCCATAAGCACAAGCACTAGCTCACAGTTACAGGGTTTATTACAAAACTATTTAAAATCAGGCGGCAGGAGCAGACAGATGGCATGCATTACCATATTGCCATTGCCTATATTGCCTTCTTGATTATCTCAGTTTCCTTTCACACATCAAATACATCATCACCCTCTGAAAATACCATTCATCCCAGAAAACTACCCCCAGCAACGCTGCACACCCAATTTCTGGTTATCTTGTCGCAGGTCTTATCCAAGCAGGTAAGCCATTACACCACAGAAGAGTTCAAGATGACTCAAGCACAAGTGGCATTTCCAGGCCATAGAGCAATTTTCATTACAGGTTTTTCCTCACTGCATGTATCAGAGGATCATCTTCCTAAGCTTTTTGTCTGAAGCCCCTTCAGAAATGGGTCACATAGCTGGGCCTAGCTGCTCCCCAGCAGCCTTTCTTGGAATTCTCACCACTTATCCCCCTGCACTCCTGAAACTTTCTTAACCCTTTCAACTTCTCAACTTCTCAATTCATAGAAGAACTCATAGAACTCAAGAAGCTCTACTTCTTTCACATAGTCCATACTACAGCACTCCCTTTAAACCCACTTTTAACCCAGGTGTCCCATTCCTGCAGGAACTACACAGCAGCCTCTGCTCTTACCAAGTGTTTTCACATCTACACCAGATCTGGGCTCTCTGCTAAGATCTACAATAACATGAAATGGACAGCTTTTGACAGGCTTCCCACTTTACAAACCCTATCCTGTGCTGCTGGCCTAAAATTCTTCAACTGATCAGCAGTCTTAAAAGTTAAATAGAAAAGTTTACATTGTATGAACAGTATAAAATATTTTTCATATTTTGTATTTTGTCTAGGCTAACTTGGAATGCTCATGGTGGCGTGTCCACTTCCCATGCTCCTCCATGTACTCTCTTCCTCCTAATCCCCCATACCAGCCTGTCTATCATACAAGTACACTTCCAACAATGGAAAAAGTTTTTATAAAAACAACAGATCTTTGCAACATCTTCAGATATCAGCCTTACTAACCAAAGAGCTGAGGACAGTGGAAAAACAGTACTTAAGCTCTATTCCCTTTATTCACTTCTCCCAGGCAAGATCACCAAACAGGATTTAAGCTGACAGGTTTAGTAAAGACATGAGAAACACACAACTTTTGGGTAGTTTTTAGGAAGATGGGAGTCGAAATAGAATTAGAGAAAAAAAATATGGACCTTAACAATGAAAACTTCATTTCTAGGATCAAACTATTTTTCCATCCAGCACAAAGTCTTATCTGTAGGTCTGGCAAGCGCTGCTTTCTTGCAGCCAGCCTCTGCACTCTCACAAAAAAGTGCTCCATCTACACCTCCTGAGGCAATACAGGACCAGAAGCTAGGAAATTAGGTAGAGTGATGGTAGGGGATACAGCACAGGTTATGTGTGTTCAATCATATCTGTGGATCTTCAATACATAAATTTATTAGATTATATACTTTAAACACAAATTGGTAATTGACTAAAAAGAACAAAATCAAACAATGGACACTTCTTAACTATAGCAACAACAGTTCAGTTCCCTTTCCACTCACCTCCAAAAGAAGCTGGAATCCCTCTCTTTTTTTAATTTCTTCCACTAGATATCTGTAATTAAAAAATCTGGGGTTTAAAGCATAGAACAAAACAATACAAACAGACAACAACAAAAACAGGGTCTTAAATATGTATTTCTTTTTCCTTTTTTTTTTTTTCTCCACACTAAGAAAACAACGGAATTAAACCTCATTTCTACCTGCGGTGAAAATGCAATAGCTATCAGTTCCTGGAAACAAAAGAAGGTTACAGCCAGCCAAGGAGCATTGAGAAGAAGTAAAATTCTGTCCTCAGGCACAGATTTTCAGCAAAGCCACATGGCACAAATTGATCCTATTTGCATCAGGTTGTGAACTTTCCCAATGCAAATTTCCACTGATGTTGCTCTTTACAAACCAATACCTCCGTCTCTTGTTCTTCAGTGCTGATGCTGTGCTGCCATGTTATTTCACGGTCACTCTGGCACCTTTTGCATTCTACTATCACCAGGATCTCTTAGTTTAGCCCAGAACTTAAAAATCTGAACATACTTCAAGCTCAGCAATTTTCCCAGTACTGCCCATGTTCCACACTGTACACAACAGTGCACCTTTCCATTCAGTGAGCCACTGCTCACTACAACAATCCCCGGACTTCCTATGTTAACAAGGTATTAAATAGGAATTTCTTTTCTTTCTCTCTTGTCAAGCATGAAAAACCCAGAAGCCTTCAATGAAAAGATGGGTTTGAAACAAAATTTTGGATACAAATAACTTCAATTTGCAGAGTTTTTTTAAAACACAACTGCAACTTTGCCGTGGTACACATCACACAGAAATTCTGAAGCAAAGAGGACATGGATGGGACTTCTCTCTTTCTTCTCCACCCCTCAAAGTCTTCCAAAGAAAAATTTCAAAGAATTCACCTCAAAGAATTCACACTGCTTTTCCATTCCAACAAAATTTTAGTCTTCCACATGAAGATATTACTGTCTAACGTTAATGAACCTGACACAGTTAAACTACTGATCGTGCACAAATCTATTCTTCTCTTGAATTCACTATTTGGGATTTCCTGCCTGAAGTTTCATTACTGGTCATCACACTAGCAATTCTTTTAGTAGAGAAAGAGAAATATTGCGAAAATAACCTCCCTTAGTCCTACCCACACACCTGAAACTTGCCCCCACAGGGACATCTGTAGCACAGTTGTCTCTGCAACACCTTCTCTTCAGCAGAGTGCTGCAGAAACAGGCTGCCTGGGGAAGCAATAAACAATACCCTAGATGGCACACATTTTTCAAAACAGCGCCTGGGGAGTTGTCACGCTGTTTATCATTAACAAGTGCTGTGCCTGTGACTCATCACCTCCCAGCACACATCCCAGCACAGCCATCGCTGCAGTGGAGGGCCAGTGCCCACAACATGCAGCTCCAGGAGTTGTGCTGAGCACTGGTGAGGTGTTTCCCCTCACTGGAACAAGCCATGATTCTGCTCATTTCTGCCATGACCACTCAGATCCCCCTGTGTGCATTTGTTTATTGTCTGGCTGTTAATGCCCACACTATAGTTTAGGTTGAAAGAGAGGCATAATTATCTGTAGGGTAATTATCTTATGTCAAACAAGCTTGCTGCTGCTGTCCTGTTTATTAGAAGATACTTGTCTGTGCCATAAAACCAATATTCAGCATCATCAGCAGGCTATTCATATGTTAGTGGCCTTCAATTTAATTTTTTCTTTAATAAATTATGAAAGAGAAACCTATGCATAATCACTTTCCATTTTTTTTTTAATTTTAGGTCTTGAATGTTTAGAGCAATTTCACAATGCTTAATACCTTTCCCTCTTACCTCAAGTGCCTTTATTTTATACCAGCTAGGTATAAAATATGACATAGGCTACCTGATGTTGGCCAGATTCAGAACACTGTTCATCATGCTCTTAACTACACTGCCAATAACCTAAGAAGGCAGCCATTAGAAAATCCATCGTCCATGATTTATCCTGCCAGGAGCATTTGATGGCAGTGGAGCAATATACTTTGTGCATCTTTCCACAGTTGACAGTGAAGTTTTATTATCATGTCACAGGTGTAGTATGTTAGAAGGGCTTGAGTCTTAGTGAAGACCAAAGTACACAGAGAAATGTCATTTGCTATGATTAAGCCTTGCAGAAAATGAGGGGTGGAGATCTGCAGTGAAAGTAGACATATGTCTGCTAACAGTGAGTGTCAGAAGAGGAAACAGGCAGAAAAACTCCAAGAAGATGAAGCATAAAAGGCAGAAGTGCTTATATAGTAACTATAGTAGTATTCTAAAAGCAGTTTATTATATTTTCTTTTTAGTGTACTTTATAAAGCAACATCCCTGCACCAAAAATAATCAGGGGGGAAAAAATAGCAAAAAGAAATTCTGAAATGATCAGCTGGATGCTCTACTCTAGGTATTTTAAAAGCAAGCCTTTCCAAATAGATAGTATCAAAATGTTCCTGGGATATTTAATACCCTGAAAGCATGATTAATCTACAGAACAAGAAGATATTACTGGAATAGCCAACAGGCAAAGTTTGCTGCATCAGAAATACATGTCTGCAATTACCCTAAAACCTTTGCAGCTCTGCTTGGCTACAAGAAAAAAAAAAAGCAATCTTGCCCTTAAATTCTATAGTCAGTGGACTAATTCCAGAATTAATCCAGGTCTGTGTCCAGGAACACTGAAATACTACCCTTGCAATCAAAGGAACACCTAATGTAACAAATGAGAAGAAAGGCTGCACAGCTGCACAGATAATAGTTAATACACCTGGTACAGTGCCCATGTCCATGCAAACTCAAGATGGCAATGCCACTACTGTGAGGAATCTATTTCATCAGATAATGTCTCAAAATTAAATTTCTTCCTAATGGGAAAACAAACCAAAAACCAGAAGGGACAAGCCAGTCACTCCTTAGAAGTGTTACCAACTGAATCCTAATGTTAAACTGAATATCGATCCCAGAAAGGTCATTAATCACTACACAGTCAGTCAAATGACCTTGGCCAGTGACCTTGATAAGGCTGAATTCTCCTACTGATAGTGGAAAGAATTACTTACTCTGAACAGACAAAGAACAGTACAACACTTCACAACAAAAACAAGGTGCAATTTAACCAGAAGATATTAAAAAACACATAACCAGCCAAAAAGTGAGTGGTTTTAAAGAAATAAAATAGACAAGAAAGTCACAGCTTTTTTTGAGCTTTTCTGAGTTTGGTTCTTTTTTTTTATTCTTTTCAAATCCACTCTGGGTTTAGGTCAGGGGTATTTTTATTTTTTCTTTAAGTAACTTCATTGGAGTCAGACTATTCCTTTAATTTTCATTGAAGTAAATATTCAATTATTTTCTATTTATTGTTTCATATAAAAAGCAAGATGTCAATATCAGTGATTTGACTTAAGGCAGTGTGTAGCTATTTTAGTAAAGTTTTCATTGTGGTTTGTCTTGTATAAATTCTGAACAAACATTTCACTTAAAGTGAACTTTTTTTAATGGGCCATTATTGTATTTCAAAATAATTTCTTCTATGAGAAGAGAAAACCACCAGTGTACGGAAATTTCTTCCCAGAGACCATCGCCCTCACTTCATAAACACCTTCTACCAAGTATTTTGTTGTATTCACTTGTGAAACTCAGTTCTACAAGACCAAAAACTCAGTGAAATTGAAGAGGACAGGTGTGGGGAAGATTCAAAGAAAAAGGTGTTTCAGTCCCTAACAGAACATACTGTACGCATTAAGAACTTCAGCAAACTTGTGGAGAAAAACCACTCAGTACATGAGAACAATATTGCATTCATACACCTCTACTAGATCCTAATTAACAGTGTCCTCATATGAGTTTTCCATGATCATTTTTTTTGCATTTCCTCATTCATAAGGAATGACATGAACAGGAAAATTTGCTTCTTGCTAAACACAGCTCAGATTCTGGCACATAGGACTTCTTTTACACTGACACCAGAATATGCAGTTGAGCTAAAAGAAGGTGTTTTGGTAAATCTGTCCCATGTGTAGTTCAGATAACATAAATGTTCCACAATACAGATTGATAGGCTAATTTTGTCTTGTATGTTTGTCAACATTCATGCTTATTGTTAAAAGCAATAATTACTATTAAATATTATAGCAAATGTAATAACACAAATTATTATAGTTATTAGTTCCTCCTATTATACACAAACAAAAGGAGAGAGGGAAAATGTAACAATGGGTCTATTCCAGGATATGGAGTGTCAGCAGTGCCAACATTTCAGCAATCAAACAGACCAGACACATCCAAAACTGTGAGGTGATACCTCGCCAAAGCCAGGGCCCTGTTTACTCTCTCCTCAAGGCCTGTCGTTCCCAATGCTTTCCACATCAGCCAGAATTTGAAAGCATCTGGACGCCTGCTGCACTGAATGGACTTGTCACCAGTGTCATAGTTGACATCATAGAACTTGTCCTGCTGGAACAGGTACGCAGCCTCAGCAGAGTAACACTTCTTCAGGAGGCCCTATGAGAAACACAACAGAGACTTAGATGGAAGATAATAGTTTTCAAATCTCTTCACAAGCCAAAGCCTTTCTTTTCCTGTCTGTATCAAGAGCTTATTAAAACAGATCTGGATATGCAGGATACCATCCAAAGCTTATGGTGTGGTTTAAGAACCCTGGATAAGCCTCAGCTCAGTGAAGTCAGCACTGACAACCAGCAAATTTTTCCTTAAGATTATTTGCTTCATAATGTCATGGAAGAGCAGCAGGCTGGAGAGGAATTTTGACTCAGATCTCAAGAAACCATGGGAGTGGGTACCACAGAAACAGTTGCCCTAAAACATATATGGATGTGAAAGAGGGAGAAGGAGATACCTATGTCCACTGCTCTAAGTAGGAAGGGACCCACATGGATCATCGAGTCCAACCCAAATGAATGTCCCATACAGGAACTGAACCCACAGTCTTGGCATTATAAGCACCATGATCAAGAACAACCCCTGAGTAACTTCATACATGTTCATAAATGGCTCAATCTGTTCCTGCTTTGGTTAGTTGGAGGTAGGGAAGATTTTAGTCCCAAGAAATAAATGTTTAGCCCTTACCACCAAATAGTTACTGTGGATTTAGCATAGGCTGACTATTTGAGCAGAAAAATCACAAGATTAGTACAACCCAACTTTTCTCTTTCACAGTTCAGACATATGTAACATTTGAAAATAAACTCAAGAAAAGATACTTTCCCATACACTAACTATGGTTTGTTAATAAAATTATTTTTATTCAGCAATCTTCAGCCTCTAGCTTCTGCGAGGCAATGTGGGCAGAGATGAGTAGCAGAAAACAGACAAAGATTAATGACTAATGTGGCAATTTCCAGCAGAGAACAAGGCTGGGAAACAGAAAATACAGAGGCTGTTATAGGTTTAAAGGTGTAGAGGAAGAGAAGAGACATAGAACTGCCCATTGGCTGAAGAATGAAATATCAAAATATACTCTGTAATACTGTGAAGTAGAGAGAAGGGCTGGCACAGAGCAGGTTACAAGAGCAGAGATGAGGGTGGCCCTACGAGGGGGCCCAGGAGACAGAAAACATAGATCTGTCAGTGCTAAGCAGAAGAGCACAACACATTTTCCTATTCAATATCACTCTTCAATTTGAACCAACAAAAAAAGCATTTCTCATTTCATCCTTTTCTCTGCAAGTCTGATTTTGAAATGGCTCCATGTCTGATATCACTCTTAATCAAAGCATCATATTCCCACAACAGAGGTACAATTCTTGATCTTCATTTCAATACCCTGCTTATAACTTTGGGACTGGCAATAAAATGGAGCAAAAAGGTCAAGACAAAAAAAATATAATTAATTTAATGCTATACACAGAGTAACTCTGCCTCTTTCCTAGACTTTTCAATTCCCTCCAAAAAAACAAAGCAAATAAAAAACCCCACATACACACCTGTTTGTAGATCACAAAAGGAGAACACCATCAAGGGTTTCTCCACAGCTTCTGTAAGGGTTTGACAATCCCACTGTAATATTTGTTTGATAAAAGTACAGCAAATTCAGTCTGAACTCTTTGGTCACGGGAGCAGCACATTCAGTCTTGTGAAAAGAAAGTTTATATGACAGCTTGGGAGGGGAATAAGGGCCAGTGTCCACTCTCCCCTTGCAGAGTGATAATGTGCAGCTGCAGCACAGGGTAGCCACAGCTGGAAAGCCAATGCTGGATGCAGTGTTTTGCAGTGTATTAGATTATAACACCTACTTTCCAATTTTCTCAAATCAAGAAAGGCAAAAAGATGACATTAGAAACCACAGAATAGTCAAGCACTGAGGCATCCATACTTCACAACTTTTTTACAACTTTGTTTTCTCTGGCTAGCAGGTGCACAACAAGGAACAGGAGTCATTCCATCAAGACATTGTGCTCTGTTCATTTAGACCTTCATACCTTTACTTTCACAGGAAAAACAAGTTTACTAGACATGGACTTAAAAAAACAAAACCAAACAGGCAGCAATAGCCACAAATTTAAGCTAATTGCTTTGTCTCTTGCTAACTTTAAAATTTTGCATGGTGTATCTGCAGTGAGTGTACAGCAGGTTTGATCAATGTGGCACTATCTTCTGCCTTATCAGAATGCAATGCAGCTGCACAATAGAGGACGTCACAGAATAGTAGTGCCTGTCATCCGATAAATAGTAACCATTGTTTGTCACAAGAAACCTAAATGCAACTGGCAACATTATAAAAGACTGGGAAGTTCACTTAAGATCACAGGACAGCTGCCGAGCTACATAGTTTTTTTAAAAATGCTCTAGAGTGACAATGCAACAAATATTTTGATGGCCCTGAGTGAACTCGAATTCCTGGAAATGTAGTTCATTAAAAAAAAAAAAATAGAAAAAAAAAAAGGCAGGTACTGTCCTAGTCTCCTGGTGTGTCTGAAGCTGACAATATATGTTGGCTTGATGATTCTTTTCCATCTGCTTTTCTTACTAAGAATGCAACATGCTCAAGAAATCCTGCTGAAGATAATGATACCATCAATCTCCAGAGGCAAGTACAGTGACATCCTCCTGCATGTCACTAGAGCAGAGAGGAAAAGAAACAAAAATCATCCTTTATGAGAAAGAAAGAAATATTCCAGAAGACAAGTGGAGGAGGAAGAGAAGGGAAAAGAAAGGGAATGGAAGACAAAAAAGTCATCTCAATTTTCCTAGTCAAATGATGAAAAAGTAGAAGAAATTTTTTTTAAAAAAGGCAAGAAATATGCTTTAAATATGCTTTCTAACTCAACGTTCTCAGTCCCAAGAAAACCCCAATAGTTTTCCACACAGTAACTGAGCTTCTCCAGCTGTTCAGAAGAATTGCAAAAGTTTCATTAGAACTGCTCCATTTGACAACTTTGAGTTTCTTTCTTCAGCATCTTTTATCTTTCTACCCTTTTTAATGCAAGTGCTCAGCCTTATAGTCAGTCTGTTAAAGTTTAGGAAATGGAAATACTATTTTCATAGAGGCCCGAGTCCACTATGAAGTTTCAAAGAGCTTTTGATTTTGATGAAGTCTATGGGCAGTTTCTGTGTGTTCTAATTAATGGCAAATTGACGAAAAATATTGATACTGAAAGCAAGAGCTCCAGTTTCATAATTCAACGTATTTTCCTCATTGAACAGACTTACCTACAGCAAGTCTTCTGATCTCTTTCCATTTCCATTGCTAGTTAAAAGTGAATTTGAATTTCATTAATAAAATATCTTTTTTCCCCAAGACAAGCATCTCCCTGATTTGCCTGATCTGAGGCAATAAGGACAATCTTTTGAATAGCATACTTGAAAATTGTCAAAAGTGGTGCAGTGTGAAAGGACACTATAGCAATTCACTTCAAGAGGTGAAAAGGAGCTCTCAGTTGTACTAAACCCATGCAAAAGCAATGAGAACAGAGCATTTCCTGCAGCTGTCCTGGAAAGGAATCAGGGAGGTAGATATCTCTATGATATTGTTAATGATGAGGAAGAGATTACATGTGGATGGCTACCATCATCACCTTAATGAATTATATTCTGTACTAAACTGAGATTTCATTAGCTACATTGACGAGACTTTATTCTTAATTAGTATGTAAAAATTCTGCTTATTACCTAGAACTGATTCTTAATTACCTAAACTAGTGTTTCGCTCTCACGAGTCACAGAACTTTGGCATTGGTGATAAACAGTAGTTCTCTGTTTATATGTAGAGAATATTCACACAGATATGGATGACATCAAGGACAAATTGGAGTAGCTCTGTGGTTTTAAGGGAGTATATACAACCCAACACCAATTCCTAGCATTTTAAGAACATATAAGACCAAAACCAACTTCACCAATGTTGTGAGATTATTGGTCCATCTAGATTTGTGTTTTAACAGTCACTGCAGTTCATGACTCAGCAATACCAGTGTTTTCTGAATAACACTATCTTGTTGGAGAAGTGATGAGAGTTATTCAGGGCATGGCAGTGAAAAAGGAACAGCTGAGCACTTCCTGAACGCGTTAAGTACTGGAAAATTACAGTCATTGATCTGAGCTTTTACAAAGGATTAACCAATCTCTCTTTCCCTTTGGTCAAAATGCTTCTCTTTTCTAATCAAGTTGAACACATATTTCTCTTTTCTATCTCTACCTTCCTTGGAAATATTCCAATTTTGTTTCACTAAGGCTGGAAGGTTCTCTTTTATCAGCATTTCACTGCAATTAGTCTTTTTTTTTTTTACTTTTTTTATTAATCTGTACAGGAAAGTATTTAATTACAATGTTTCATTCTAACAAGCCAGCTTCAATGTCTTAAATATATTAACACTGATAAAACCCATTGAAGCAATGTGGCAAAAGAAAAACCCAAACCAAAAAAAACAAAAGGGCACGATTACTTTTGTTAATGGGAAATTACACTGTTACCAGTACAAATGTGATGACATCTTTTAAAGATTATTTTTCATATGGAAAGTATGAAAGAAAAAAAATAAAAACTGAAGGGGATTAATTTGCTCACTTATAATCAACTAAGCCTAACTCTGAAACATTCCACATTTTTCAAATGGAGCTCAAAGCAAACGGGAAGATGGCCTAACAAAACTTCCTTAGTCAGTCTTTCAAAGGGAGATAGGGCAATTCATAAATGGGATTTAACATTCATGATTAACATTTTGCTGCTTTGATTTCTTGCAGAATTCAGCACTTCAGAAACTACCTGAGGTTCCTTGAATATTCACTAGCCGAGCAATGTGTGCCAGACTCTTCCAGCTCACATCTTAGCATCCAGTTTCCACTGATGCACCCTAGCCACAGTGTGAAGGAATTATGTTCACATATAAATGTGTGCTTCATCTTAGCCATAGGTATTTATGTACTTTAGGAGAAACGGAACAAGCTCCAAAGTGAGAAACCAATACATGACTCTTCCCTTCTCTTACGGGTGCAAAAATAGCATTTTTAATGGGAAACTGGATTCAGCTGCCTGTTCTGGTATGGAGAGGATCAAAGTGAAGCAACACTTTTCTGTCAAAGTGTCTTAAATATGCATTTGATCTTTTTTTCTTAAGGATTTATATTCCTGCTAGTTACTAAGAAAGTACTCAAATCTGTGTGTCTGTTTGCATCTAAAGACTTCACTGGCACATGCACAGAATGAGCAAGAGCCAATTTTCCAAGAATTAGACACAGAGTAAAATATCCTTTCTTCCCGATGCAGAGAAGTCTTCTTTCCAGAACATGTTCACTTTACAACAGGATCTGATGCTATGATCGAGAATACTTCTGTTTTCACCCCTCAAAGACTTAGGATTCAGCTCTACAAGCATTTCCAACACGCTGCCTAGCTGTGGTTTAAAAGTGGACTAGGATCACTCTACCAGACCTTACACTGCACAGAAGGGGAATCAAAAAGGCTGCCAGAGTCCTGAGGTTGGAACCATGTTCATAAAGTGACTCTAAATGCTAGAGCAGCTAAAACATTTCAATTCTCTTCATTTCTTTCCTCTTTCTTCCTAATTTCCACTATTCAGTCCAAGTAACCTAATCATTACCTGGGGCTATATCTATGTACTCGGCCTAATTAGTTAAAAATACAGCACTGAAATCTTCCAAAGCCTGCAGTTAAGACACCATATTACTCTTAGTCAATAGCTTCATTCTGTTTGTTTGTTTTTCAGCTCTGAATAAAATGATGGATGGTAGTTCTGAAATCTAAATCCTCTTTAATCCCACAGACTCTAGTCTAAGGAAATGAGGTGGCACACTTCTCCTTGCTGTCCTGCCATGACTCACCCCTGACTTAGAGCTCCAAGAGAGTGCTGATTAGCAACTATGCTCTTTGGTCCTCAACAGCTCTTACTAACAGAAGTTAGTAACAAATTACATGGATAGGTAACTCCAGCAGCTGAATAGAAAATACCAGTGGTTTTGACAGAGGTTTATAAAAGCAATTTACAAACCATGGCCACAAAATAATGATGCAAACCTTAGGGGCTCCATATCTTTGTGATGTTCAGTCATTTATAGCCTATGGAGCATAAGGTAAAACTCACCCCTAGTGGTGGACAGTGGGCATAAGTTTTAGTAGGTCTGAGTTTGGAATGAAGCTTGAAATAATTAACCTCTTACTGGTTTCTTTTTTTAAGATAAAAATATGCCACAAAGACACAAGAAGGGATTTTTGCTACATTGCAGAGTCATCTTGAGATCAGAGCTCTGTTGTTTGCTTGCTAGGCCTTTAAATCAGTCATGGCTTTTGGGAAGTCTAAATCACCCTGCTGACGAGGAAGAACCGGTAGAGTGAGGAAAGAAGGCTCAGCACCTTTACCTGCATGTGCTCAGACTCCTATCTCTCTCCCACACTGGTGCTCTCGTACAAGGGAGTGTGAAGATGAGCTCTGCCTGCTTTAAGCAGACGCAGCACTGCTGCAGTCCCGATGGATGACAGCTATTCTGAGGACTTTGATGAGCTTGGTGTTTAAGTGCAGCAGGCCCAGGTGACAAAATACTCCATTCCGAATGCAAACCATGTACAAAAGTTAACTAGCAAGGGCACCAGCTGCAAAATTTGACCACTTGTGTGTACAGTGACTTGGATCGTTTTCACCCTGCTCTCTCACTCACCCTTTATTAATTGATTAAGTGGTGAAATTCAAAATAACATAATTCAGCCTTTGTACTGCAAAGTAAACTTTCAGCTGTTTTCTAATTATTTCCACTTTCATATTACAGCAACGACAGCCTATTAGAATAAAAAAATACAAAACAAAAAAAAAAAAAAAAAAAAAAAAAAAAAAAAAAAAAAAAAAAAAAGAAAATTAAAAAAAAAGGTCAGGAGGACTTACAGAGTTGTCTTTCACCAGAAGAGCACAGCACTGGATTCCTGCCAACAGCATTTTATGGGGATTCCAGGCAACAGAATCAGCCCTGCAAAAATCATAAATGGAGAAAGGGAGGTGAAAATTTCATCTATTATCATGAGTACTTAAAAATCAAAAGAGACCAATCCCAATCAAAACAGACAAATCAGATTTCCCATACACCCAACCCCACCACAGGGTCAGAAATCTCTCCAATATTTTTAAAAATGCTGCACTTATGGAAGCCAACAGGCCACATAACTTCCACCTCAATCCTTGGTAAGTGAGCCCATGACCTAAATTGACTTACCTGTGGATACCATGAAGAAGTCTGCAATGCTTCCTTGATATCAAAGCTGAGCCACCCCAAGAAGCCTGTAGGAACATTTACAGAGCCAAGACAAAATTAATTTGCTTAAATTTATTTTGATAATACTTCAATTAGTAATTTCTAAAGATGTCTTCTCTCATTTAAAATTTAGTTTACTACGTGGTCAGTGGGCTAAATTTTGCCTTTAGTTTCATCTCCTGAAATAAAGATGGCAGTCTGAAGCTATGTATAAAATAAAGGAGGTAGTGGTCTGTGCCACAAACCAGAGTGGCACTTCTGTGTAAGCAAGGGCAATGGACTGAAATGTCCTTGCATTACCAGACTTATTCCTGATACCAAATAGAGTTGCTTCCTTTCCCCCAGCTTTAATCTATCAGTGACAGCAGAAAGCCCTATTTTACATATCTTCTTCCTGCCTGCCATTTTCTTTCTGAGAAATTCATGGGAGAAACAGTAAACAGGGATAATCTCTGCCTATTGCAAAATCCAGGCTCAGATTTTGCACAGATACGAAAAGCAAAGTCTGTCAGTGGGCAATAGCAGCATTTCTGTTACCAGCAACCCAATTGACCTTAAAATGACTTAATACTCCCTCAGATCATCTAAGAACTAAGTGTGTGCTCTAAGAGTCATTTAGGCCTTCTCTGTAGCGAGGAGCTCTCCACTGAAATCCTTATTTGGTTCCATCTACTCTAGACACTCGTCTTTGTGTGACACCTTTGGCAGATGTGTCTCTCCATGGACTATAGAAGGAACCCAGATAACAAGCTTTTATGACACAAGTTTAATTTCTGGACGACCTGAATTGGGGAATGTGATTCTTATTCATGAGTTCTGCAAGGATCATCAGATGTTGTGGAACTTCAGTTCCCAAACAACAATGTTTATCCACAGCGGAAAGGTGAGATCATGCAAACATTAGACATGTCACACAGTGCAACTGAGAAATTACTGCTAAATAAATAATAAATAAATAAATAAAATTATTTTTAATATTCATGCAGGCAGAATGCACTTAAGCAAACTGTGAAGCAAGCAAGGCTCTTCAGAGATACACAGAAGGCATGAGTCCTCAAAACATCTGGACTCAGTTTACTTTTTTTAAACAATTGTAAAGAAACAGAAAATTGCTGATGTAAAGATTCCTGACCTAAGCATTGAGAATATAAGCTTGTTTGGGTTTTGTTCTTTTTTTCTTTCCTTGAAATAAAAATATGTGATAGATTATATATGAATTTATCATCAGTATTTGCTCCACAGGCCATACATTAGGAACAAGATCTGCTGTCTCTGGGAGACAGGAATGGCAAAGGCTCACAAGGAAAATGAAAGGTCATTAACTTGTCTTAAAAAGTCATTCTCATTAATGCCACACATTAATGAATCACATCATATTTTACATTGTCATGCTCACAACATCCTTGCTGAGACAAGGGCTGCTGCTCAAGCTACAGGTGGGACTCAAGGTAGGAAATTGTTTGCCTCAAATTTCATGGTAATCCTGAAGAACCATGACTTGTAACTTCGTTTCTTCAGCTGGTGCAGATTTGCCATGTTATGGGAATGACAATCAAACTGAACTTCCTATTCAGAGACAAATTTTACTTTTCTCATTCTATGATTCAGTAAAGTCAAAACAGACATTGTTATTCCCTGATTTTCATAATTTATAAACAACCCATTAAAACATACCAAATTTTTACCAAATTTGTATCCAAAGATAAGCGTTTGAAAAAGTTGACATTTTCACACTGTTTCTGACAAACAGGACTAGAAAGATATTTAAGAGGTCATCTCAATCATGTGTCACACCCAAAGACAAGATTAGCCATACTCCTCTCATTTCTCTCAACCACACCTTTTCTAGAGTTATTAATCAACAAATCAATTACACCTGTAATTAGCATTGAAGTGAAAAATAAAATGCAGAGAGACACCAGCAATTGCTGCCTCCACAGCACTATTGGCACCATTTTCTGCCTTTGTTTTAAAAACTACTGGAGATCTAGAAGAGCAAAATGATTGCACTGGAGGTCCAGGCATCTCCACAACCTTGCAGTCTCTCCTTGAGCCACAGTAATACAAGACAAATTTGTGATCCATGTTTTTTTTACCCAATTCAAAGAGCAAGTGCTTAGGGATCCAGGGCTGGAAAAAAAAAAAAAAAAACAAACAAACCCCAAAACCAAAAACAACCAAAACAACACCATAAATAAGAAGGCACTTAAGAAGACAGAATCGCTGGCTTTGTCTAGTTTTAAAGGTGTCACTAATGACGGAGGCTGCACAATTTAACCACTTAATTTGTGTTTAGCAGGAATAACACAGTTTTAATTTAAAGTGTCAGTCTTAAAGAGTGTTACCTCTTGTCACACTTCCAGTGGCCAGGGGAACAGATTAGTCCTTTTCTTTTAGCAGCACCTTTTCAAGCATCTGGAGACTATTCTGTACTATTGGTCTTTTCTAGTTAAAATAACATCAGTGCTTTCCATCTTTCCTCATTGGTCATAATTTCTAGACATGATTCTGTTTATCTACATTGCCTTCCCATTTTCTAATCTCTCTTCTGTAGGGCCTCCTTGAACTGCATCTTTTTATTTGGACACAATCTAGATAAAACAGATGCCATATGAAGAAGAAAGAAAGAATCCTTTTATGTACCTTCTTTATTCAATTATGAAAGATATTTAACTCTATTTGAAAATATCACTGATTTGTGAACTAGAAAAAGATCTGGGTTTTATGGTAAAGATCTACTTTCTAACCAACAATTCCCAGCCTGTGTTTGTGCACTTGATTATTGCAGCTTAGAATTCCATCTTTATTCAACTGTAGCCTAGTTTTTCCACTTTTTTCTTCAAATTGTCAAAATCCCTTTGATTTCTAATCCTGTCCTCCCACTGCCTTTTTCAGAAGTCTTATGCCATTTTCAAATTTGTCAGCATATTCTTTTTCATCCAAGTTATTTAACGAAAATACCAGATAATTTCTACCCTAAGACAGACCTTTGTGGAAACCTGCTCAAAATTTTTTCCCCTTACAGTGAACCACTGGTAACTGCTCTGTGGGTATGGTTTTCCAGCCAGACTTTCACTCGCTAGCAGAGCTGCAGCTTGGCGCGTTTCTCTGGCTTTTTGATGAGATATTGCAAAGACACAGTAAAGTTAACTGCTTCTCCTCCATCCACGAGACTACAGAAAGAAGGCAGATTGATCAAACTAGACTGACATGTTTTGTTTAAGACAAATCCAGCTGAGAGCAAGGCAGGGTAGGTCACAACACTACTATTATCAACCTGTGTCCCACAGGATGTAATTGGTAACAAGGTATGAGAAAATTACGGCGTTTCATATGCAACAAATCACTTACAGCTGAATGATGGGAACCACAGTGTTCACTGCATGATTACGCTAATTAACTAAGCATGGCCTAATAGGTCAAACATGATTTTCTCTACTGGCCTAATAATAAGAGAAAAAAAAATAGTCAAAGTCAGGACCATCAGGGAAGAAATACTCATACATAGCATTTAAAGCTACATGAAGACAATACATGACATACATAAATGCTGGAATGTATATTGATGGCACAAAACAAGTTATTAAGAGAGGCATCATAGATGAAGGTTAGAATACAATAAGCAACTGGAATGCTGTAATGTGAACAAAATAAACTTGGTATGGTCTCTGCTTTTAGGCTTGACTGAAGAGCTTGACTGCTAGGTCAAGTTTGGACCTACTGGTATTATCTTCTTAAAACATTTTCCTTAACTCACTTTTCCTCTCTGGTTTGTCTTCATGTGAAAGCTTATCTACTATTTCTGACTTTATTGAAATTTATCTTCCTGAAGCTTACTGAATTTATGTTGACATTCTCCCTTTTGCCCTTCCTAAGAATCACAAGTTTTATCATTTCATATTTAATGAAAAGAGTCTCCCTAAGGCAAACACATAAATTTATGGGATCAGGAAGTATTCTGAAATGAAATAAAACAGTGTAAATCTGGAAAAAACACCCCTGATATTCATATAAGATATTCTTAGTAACAGCTCGTGAGAGCACTTACAGTAGATAATCCTGATGCCTATCAATGATACATGAAAAGTCCTAAATTAGACAGAACTTTACCTGGGTTTTACTCTTTGTTTTAATTGTATTGTGTCTTTTTTCCTTCAAAGTTACAGTGGGCCTAAACAGCAGTACTCACTTGTTATAACTCAGACTGCATAATGTGTAAATCATTCAACAAGAAGCTAGGCCTTTCAGAGGACTGTAGATTCTCAAAGATTTCAAAAATATTACATTCCTGCCTATAGTGCTAGGAGGCATGCCTGCTTAAAAAAAAAAAAAAAAAAGAAGAAATCCAACTCTTCTCTGTGTTTCTTTCCGAATTGCAAAGACCCAGTCTCATTGTACCTGCTCACACACAATTTCAGTAAATCTATTTCTAGTGGTGCTGTGAGAGAAAAAATGTCACACTAAGAATAACAGTCTGCTCATTTTACCATAGTGCACTTGTATACACATGTGTGCCTGATGTCACTTCTGTGGAAAGCTTTCAGTCTTTCCCCATATCCTGCTCTCTTTAAAAAGCTACAAATCTTTAACAAAATGTAAAGAAACAGCCAAACATTCAGCTCTTCATAGTGTGTGGAAGATAGAGAAAATACTGATAGAACTTCTGAGAACCACTGAGAGGCTCATAACATGAATCACATCTTAAGAAAACAATTGGTCTTCCAGACTGTAAACCCAATTTATTACTGGACATTTGTCCTTTTACTGGGAAACAATTAACATCTGACAACTACAGTCATTTCAAAACAGAAAATTAACTCAAAGATATTCCTGGACATTTTTACCTTAGTTTAACATGAGGCAAAATCGGAAGAAGAAAGTTAATTCTTTTCAAAACACTATCAACTGGCTATGGTTCAGAATATGGCCCAGATTTATCCCATCATATTTTAGTTCATCTACAGGGAGACCACTGTTCTCCTATAGCCACTGGAGATGGCTCCAGTCATGTCTGTTTGACTCACCTAAGTCCAACACAGATTCCAACTACATCCCTCTTTCCACCAGCTATACAGACACACAAGAGAGTTATGTAATGAGAGTGCTGCACTTCTGCTGAAAATCTGAGGAGTCCTTCTCAGCAGCACACAGCTGTGAGCAGGCTTGGCAGACATTTTAAATATTAGGCCTAAATTCTGCATTTTTGTCTCCAAGACAGGAAGAAAACTCTTTTGACTCAGACGTACAGTGACTTTATTTATTAATGTCTGTGAGACATTTATTTGAAACACGCATCACTGCCTATGTGATCTTTCTTTAGATACTCAACATTAAACAAACACTTCAGAAATTTAGAGCAGGTCTGGAAATCTCCATAAACATTGCTCCAGATTCTCTTATTGCTCCATGACTTTTAATCCAGCCATTCTGGATTTGTGGCATTGCAATTATAAAAAGAATGCCATTTTAGAAAATATTAAGTGGCCTATTTTCAGAAAAATACATTTACAGCTAACTCTTTCAAGTAATAAAAAGGCACAATGATTATTCCAAAAAGATTCATGAATGGATTTTAACATCCAAGCCTAAAATTACAAAGAAATTTTTTTAAAAAGAAAAATTTCTGAAGAGTTTAGGAAAATGTAAAGAGATATATAGGAAATTCAAATCTGTAAATACGAAACAGAATAATTTATGACTGGTTGATCCAGAAATATACCTTTATTTTAACCTGTATGAACCTCACAACACAATTCTAATGTGTCTATTCCCCAACAGAACATGGAGAGAATCAAAACTTATATTTGTACATAATCATTCTTGAAGCATTTTTAGGAGGTAGCAAGAAGAAGAAATTGATTATAAAATAATTTTGAAATATAACCTGACAATAAAAAAATGGCTTTGGCTGCTTGTCAGAACCAAGTTATTTGCTGTTTTGCAGCATATGTAACAGATTCAAATTAGAACATGTTTCTGGTCCCTATGCAAGGAAAAGGAAATGTTATTAGAGTCCAACTTCTAAAAAGAAATATCAACAGTCAAAGTAAAATAGCAATTATAAAATGCAGCACAAAACCAAAAACCGCACAGTATACAAACTCACATCAACATGAAGCCAGAGGCCATGCTTTTCACAGATATCAGCAATTTTATCCAGAGGATCAAATGCTCCCAGCACAGTTGTGCCTGCTGTAGCACAGACAAGAAATGGTGCTGACCCCTGCAACAGGATTCAAAACAAAAACAAAATTATCATTTGCACTGCTCATTTCCTGCTTGTATACTTGCAGAACTAACGTGTAAAAAGATCTAGGAATGTAGGACAAAGGTGTGACAATCTACATTTTAGTTTCCCAGCAGAAGGTACTGCATTTAATAGTCCTGAATCTTTCTTTTTTTTTTTCTTTTTTTCCATTTAAAAAAAAAAAAGGCATTTTCCATTTCAAGTTAACACCATCACAGGGCAGACTTCTGCAGCTTCAGATTGTTTTGACAGATGCTAGTTTTGTCAAAATCAAAACATACCAAATACTTGACATCTCTCTTTGTACACTGATTTTCATTTCTCAGTCTTCCACATTTCACTACCATATTTGCTGTCATTCTGACTGATAAAATAAAGCTACTAGCTCAGCCAGCAGACTACCCATGCAAGGAAAGGGCTCATCCCTTTAGGGCTTCCACCTGCACTGTCTCTACAACACCCCTATTCTCTGCCTGGTGAAGAGGAAACTTCAGCTAGGGAACGTGATTTGCCTCCAGCCACACTGGCACACACCATGACAGGGACAGTCACCGCTGCCTGATCCCACACTGACCTACAGCTCAGCGCTATTCCCTTGCTCCCACTCCTGTCTAGGAAAGATGAAGGGCTGTAGATGGTAACTGAATGTGAGGAGAGAGACCACTGGAAATCTCAGACAGCGTTAAGGTCAGGCAGGTGAGATAAGGAAAACTTTTGTCAGGTTGCAGTCTCAGACAGCCACTGTAAGCCATCCCTCTTTGCTTTCCCTTCAGCTAGCAGCAGACCAGTCCACGGACTCTTGCAGATCTATGTGTCAGGGCCTACTTAGGAGCAGAAGCTGCAGCAATGAAAAGAATTGGTGGAGTCTGTAACAACTCCATGAAACTGAGGGTATCAGCCCTAACAATGATTGTGCAGTCTCACTTGCTGATAAGTGCATGCTGAAAGAACTGCTCTGCAGGTTCAGCATGTGGCCCACAGAATTACAACACAATTACTGAAAAGTCACTGAAGTTGTTATTAAATTGTACAAGCTGGGACCACTGAAGTTCATTTGCAGTGAATTAAATCTCTCAGATGATGTAAGTGTGTCTGCAGAGGTAACTCAATATAGCTTTAGTGAAATCAGACATCAGCTGAAAAATCAAACTCCACACGAGTCTTTCATGTATCTTCACCCAGCTGAAATCTGATAATCTGATCTCTTTTTTTTTTTTTTTTTAAGTGTTGCTACTTTAAGCATCTACAGAGACAGACAGGCTTGACTCACGTTTACACTCTGACAGTTTTATACTTCTTTACAGTGTAAAGGACTGTTAGAATGGTACACAATTATGATTTATTTGTATTTCAAATTTTCTTTACAAATGGCTAAAGCAGTGAAAAGTAACATTGGAATGAACTTAAATTAATCCCATCCATTCACAAAGACTTACCAGCCTTTAATTCACTTCTTGATCATTTATTCTCAATATAAGTTACCACAATAGTTAATCAAACTTACAAATAAGCCTGAAGCTCAAGTACAAAACACTTGCAAGTGAGGCAAAGATGTATCCAATGCATATATTTTCTGTTAGTGTTCCCAGCAATTTTCTCCCACAGCTACATCAAAGTCAAATGTTCTCAAGCAGCCAGTTGGTAGCACAACTGAATACAGGGACAAGTCTCAGATCTCTACAAATTCCAGTAATTGCTACCATTATACTTTTCCCACAAAGAAGGGAATTAAATTTTTATTATTCTTGACAATATAGTTAAACAAATCTTCCTGCCTAAATTCTCTAAAAAGAGGCCTAAGACTCTTGCTATTCATATTCAGTGATCATTTTGTGCTTCTATCACTAGCAAATGCATCCTCTGTTGTCTAGAGTCATTAGAATATTTACTGTAATTCACTGAAGTGTCCTTCTGTAAAAGTTGTAAAGCAGCACTTTATCAAGGACAGACACACTTACTGAAGCTCTGATGAAATGAAAACCTTCCAATACACCTGTAACTTCCATTAAAATGCAAGTGAAATCGTGTTTTCCTGTAAGCAGAGCATTTTAATATAGAACATTTGTTCTTGAATTGCAGAGTACCATACTGAAGTTGACCTTTTTAAAAAAATCATAAATGCCAGATGATTTCTTTCAAATGACCATTACACGTATTATTACAAGAACAAATCAGCCATAAAGGTAGATTTCCCAAGACAGGGTTCCATGGAAGGTATCATCCATGCCATGGACATTGCACTATTTGTATTTGTATTCACTCATCAGGGACAAAGGGATGAGCTCTGAATTCTACTGCCGTGATGCACAAACTGGAAGTGAGAAATAAGGTGAGCTAACCAAGTCAAAAGAAGATCCTCTTGGAAGTCACATTTAGCCCTCCAAGCTCTCTAAAATAAATTATGTCGGCTATAGGTAAGGGCTGTCTTACAGACTGTGGGAATGTATGTTAATGTTGTCCAAATACACACATCAGTGCCTTTCCAAACGCTTGCCTTTGACTTTCTACTTGGCAAAGTCCCTAGGGGAAAAGAGGCACAGCTCTGCACTCTTGCTACAATAATAGAAGGGATGGAATTTAGCATTTGGGGCTTGCAAGATAGTTTTAGAGACTAAGCCACTGCAGCGGCAATAGAGCAATAGCTGCTGTAATTAACTGAAAAACCGTTTTAGGAAAACATACTGCATCCATTTAAAAAAGGATCAAGGGCAAAAGAAATCCTGTAAGAAATGTGCTAAACACGTCAGAGCAGCATTGCACTCAGGACTTTCATCAGCAGTAAACACCCTGTGGAATTTTCCTCCCCTCTAAGAGTGTAGAACCCATAACCCTTGGCTTGTTTCACAAGTTTGTGGCAAACTTGCACCTGTAAGAAAGACATTGTTATGTTAACTGTCCTATTTTTAAGATTTTGGTCACTCTTAGTTTTCCTTCCTTTCACTCAGACAGAAGCACACAGTCTGCATACACTCCTCTCTCCTTCATGCTCTCTCTCCCCCTCTCACCTCTTTCCTGGCCCGCTGGACTTGTTTCTCCAGTTCCTCAGGTATCATCTTACCTCTAAGGGACACAGATTTAAAACTTTTTCAGTTACATTCAAATAGGTTAGTTACGTACAGCACTACTGCATTTTTAAAAGGCTCAGAGATCACAGTCATGGCTTTTGTTTTCTTACCTTTCATCCGTTTTGATGAAGTACACATTCTCTGTACCAATACCGAGGAAGGAGGCTGCCTTCTTCATGGAGTAATGGCACTGTACGTGAGAGAGGCATGAAAAAAAAATACACAAACAATTAAAACAAGGGAAATAAATTCCTTAACATAGGGAACAGTGGCACTAAAATTAGTACAACAGCACCTAACAGCCATGACAACAGCATATTCTAACACAAAACGCAGACTGATAAGGTACATATCACAAAGTCCATCTTGTACTTAACAATAACACACACTTAAAGCTGGGGAAAAAAGACAAAAAAGAGATGTGCACCATGTTTAAAATGCAGTCTTAAGTAAAAAAGAAACAGCTCTATTCCATACAATTTTTCTTAAAGCTAGTTCTCCATTAGAATGAAAAGTAGAAGCTTTGAAGTGTCATCAGGGAAGAACTATTAATTGTTTCAAAATTGAGTCAAAAGTATTAATAACTGTAAGAGTTAGAAAATGCATGAGGAAAAGGGACTAAAGGCTATTTAACTCAACAGCCTGGAAGCAATTAATTAGTTCTGAAAGCAAAAACACGCCACTCCTTGGAAACTGGACCCTTAGTTAAGATATATCTTCTGATACATTTGAAGTCTACTACTTTATACTTGTAACTCTTCTGTGTTCTTGCTCTAATCCTCAGCTGGTGGCCACTGCCAGAGACAGGATACTCTGCTAAACTGCCCCGTGGCCTAATTCAGCAGTACTTGTTCACAGGATTAAGGAGCTCAACTCCCAAGACCTGCCAAAGCTTCAGATGTGGTGCAATGGGGATTTGCAAGGCTTTCAACATCATCTCTGTCTGCAAAAGCATCTGAAAATCATGGTGGTGTGAAGATAGTTCATGTGAATGTGAACCTTAGAAGCTGTTAGGAAAGCAAGCTGACTTCAGACAGGACTCAGCACACCTTCAGACTTTACTGTGGATTTTGCAAAAGGTTCCAGTGTGGACCAGTCTGCATTTTTCAGAAAATTAAGCTACTATTTTAGCAAAGAATTTTAGCTAGGTCTCATCAGAGAGACATCTCTGAATGAATATGCAGACACATGCAGCCCACTTCTCACTTTGCACTGAATAAAGGGCATCAGTCTATGAAGCCTGTGAAGTGAGTGCAAAAGAGGATTTTAGAAATGGGTGATTATTTAATCAGAATGTGGTAAAATGACTCAGGTGAGAATGCTGTTCAAGCCCACAAACCACTCCATATTTTTTACAAGCTTTTTTTCGTTGAACAAATAGTAATGGTTTATTTAACCATATTTCCAACATTCACCTTTATAAGGACCTGCTCTACTGTAGATACTGTTATTGCAGCACAAGAACATTTTGTCTTATTCCAGAACAAGACCGCACTGATCTCTGCTTAATTCATCTTCAAGATTGGCCTGGAAATTCAAGATACAGTAACCTTCTTAACCTGAAGATATTTAGACATCAAAACTACCCACTCATAGCAGTGGAGTCAGTTTTGAGAGTACACCACATCCCGTAGGACTAGACAGTTCTCAGAACCCTTGGATTATCACTGCCCTTCTCACAAAAATAAAATTGGCTCTTTTATACATTATTACTGAAGGGTTAAAATAAGGCATAATCCAGCAAATGTGAAGATGTCTAGAATTGTTACTTTTCATACAGGAGGTGAAGCCAGGTGGTTAATTAATTCCATTTTCTTCCTGAGAGTTCACACAAATGCAGTTACTGCAGAACATAATTATGAAAAATGTACAACATTTTAATGTGTGGGCATGAATATATTAAGGGTATTAAAGCCTGTCACGCTTATTTTGATGAGATGGATGATCTCAGAGGGCCCTTTTACTTTTTGACAAAGAGGTTTCCCCCACCATCACCCACTTTTTAAACAAAGGCATACAAAGGCACTACCTGATACTATTGAGTAGTTTTAAGAAAGCTTAATTTGTAACATGACACATCCGCAAGGCCTTTAGGGCTCAGTCATTTAGACTGTTACAAGAATAATAACATACATAGGTGGATAATTAGTCTTCCATTACATCAAATTACATCAATAAAGGTAGTAATGATTGTAAGTGGCTGTGTGTTGTTCAGTAGAAGTTTGGAGATGTTTTTGACTGACTAGTGAATCACTTAAAATACAAGTTGCCTCCATCACTGGTTTCTAGCCATTACTTTCAAATGAAAGGTATGAATCACCAAGAATAATCAGATTGCTCCAAACTGAGAAAGCAGTAGACCTGCAAATTCAGTATACTGGTAAGCAGACAATCAGTAAACTATATATTTTATTATAAACAATGGCATGAGAGACTGGAAGAAAGATAAAAGAGGTTTGAGTACCTGAGAGATTACACCAAAAAGGAGGAAAAGAGGAAAACAAAGGGAATACCAAAACAAACAGGCTGCAATTTACATTATTTTTCCTCCAAAAGTGTTTCTGTACTTCTTGGTAAATTCCGTGCTTCAGTAGGACAGAAAAAGAACAAGACTCATAATACTACATACTACTTGGAATATGCTTCCTTTGATGAAAAAAGAGGTCTTTTAGTTATACTGAGTGAAAACATGTAATAATTTCTTCACCCCACCTACCACTACCATTACTAGAAACCATTATGCTAAATTGCATTGCATCGTTTTAAGAAAAATACACCAAAGAACATTTAGCAGCTACAGCCACTACAGCGTCAACTAATTAATTTTTCATAGTTCCCTTTCCAAAAAAGGAGAAAGAAATATTCAGATCAAAGGTATTATTTTAAATACTGTGAGTTCAGTTTACTCTTGACATGTCTTTCACAGTTTTGTTTGTTTGGACAAATTATTAAATCTGTAGCCACTTGTAGTAAAAAATCACCACCTTTGAGGACAAGATCAAACTAGAACATTGGTGCATTTAAGATGTGCTGCTGTACTATTTTACTTATAGCTAGACATCATTTTTGTTTCCTAATAATGGTTGCAAAGACTCGGTACTTTCCACCTGTGCTCATTGAAACAGAAGATAAATTTGTATTTTCTTGGTTTTAAAAAGTTTCCTAGAAACACGATTGCGTAAAGCAATTACGTTATTATGAGATTGTTTTATTACTCATTTTTGTCTGTTGTAATTTCAACAGGGGACAACATGATGAGCTAATGTTGTGTTCTCTCACTTTATTACTTCCATGATCAAGTTGCACTGGGGAGGAATTTAGTTTCATTGCATCTAAAAAAGCTGTTTATATCAGCATGTACATTTCAACTGTTTACAGATCCTCTTCTACCCTTAGTTACCTCAAATCTGGCAGATTTCTACCTTTCAGATCAACATAACAGATCCTCATGCCAGAATAAAGTTTAGATGGGACTCAAATAGCAAAAAGTAATAAAAAGGTGGGCTGGTATCTATAACTGCAATTGTAGTCATCTCCTACAGAGACACAAATCATGCCTCTGGGAAGTGGGATATGACAATTACTCTTCTACCACTACTGTCTCAAGAGGAATCACTCCATAATGGTTCAGCAAAAGTACCACAGAGTAGCAGCATAAACTCTGTTCACCATGTATCACCACAGTTTTAAATATCTAAGCATTTACTTGCAGGAACAAGAAGCTTTTTTATTCCTGAAGGTCAAATAATGTGTGAGGACCTTGGGTGGGCCATGCTTCAAATACACATCTTTATGTTATCCAAGAACATAAAAAAAATACATAGTCCCAGATCACATCAAGTTGAGTCATTGAAAGTCTGTGCATTCCCCTGGCTCTGCAGCAGGGAAACTCTTTCAACCCGACAAGGGCCAAACTGAAATTCAGGAACTTAGCAAATCAAGGCAAAAGTCATTTTATTTCAGCACAGTACTGCAACTAAGCCCTAAAATTACACAAGGGCCTTGAACAGTCATGTCTTTTGACTCCTTATCAATACTCAGTTCATTATAGCCTCATGGTTTCTCCATGCCAGTGTTGTTGCCTGATTCATGATGAAGGCAAACCCAGGCTGTTAAATTCTCCAAGTTTAGTTTTAGTTTTTGTTTGTTTGTTTTGTTGGCTTGGGGTTTTTCTTACTATTTGCTTCTCCAGGTACCTCTTCAGTTAAAACAAAACCAACATAAAAAACCAAAACAACAAAAACAAAGGATTTTTGGATGAGGGGATCAAGTGTACCCTCAGGAAGCTCACAGATGATGCCAAGCTGGGTGGAAGATTGATGTGCTGGAGGGTAGGAAGGCTTTGCAGAGGAATCTGAACAGGATGGATTGATGGAAAAGGCCAAGAATGTGACATCCAACAAGTCAAAGTGCCCAGTCCTGCACTTGGGTCACAACAACCCCAGGCAGCACTACAGGCATAGGAAAGAGTGGCTGAAAAGTCACCCGGTGGAAAAGTACCTGGGGGTGCCGATCAACAGCAGCTGAGCATAAGCCAGGGTGTGCCCAGCTGGCCAAGAAGGCCAATGGCATCCTGGCCTGTATCAGGATTAGTGTGGCCAGCAGGACCAGGGCAGTGATTGTCCCCCTGTCCTCAGCACTGATGAGGCCACACCTCAAATCCAGTGTTCAGTTTTGGGCCTCACACTACGAGAAGGACACTGAGGTGCTGGAGTGTGTCCAGAGAAGGGCCATGGAGCTGGTGAAGGATCTAGAGAGTGAGTCCTGTGAGGAGTGGCTGAGGGAGCTGGGGGTGTTTAGCCTGGAGAAAAGAAGGCTCAGGGAGGACCTTATTGCTGTCTACAACTGCCTGAAATGAGGCTGTACCTAGGTGGGGGTCAGCCTGTTCTCCCAGGCAACCAGTGACAGGATAAGAAGAAATAGCCTCAAGCCGTGCCAGAGGAGGTTCAAGTTGGACAAAAAGAATTTCATCACAGGAAAGGTTAAGCATTGGAACAGTTTGCCCAGGGAGGTGGTGGAGTCACCATCCCTGGAGGTGATCAAGAAACAGTTGGATGTGGCATTTAGTGCCATGGTCTTATTGACAAGGCGGTAATCAGTCAAAGGTTGAACCTAATGATCTTAGAGGTCCTGTCCAAACTAAATGATTCCTTGGTTCTATGATTCAAAGGTGCAAAATGTTAAATAAGACTCAAACTAAAAAGAACAATTAAAAAACTAAGATTGTATGACACCAGCACTTCTGTATTTATCTCAAGTGTGGACGACTCATGACATATATTCTCAATATGGCATATCTGAACAAAAGTTTCCAGAAGGTCACGTAACTTGGACTCAGTACAGTTGGATCTAAAATAAGTATAAATAAATATGTCCACTTCCTGCCTCACAAACATGAATGGACACTAGTGAGCTTAGAAAACAGTCACGTTATCTAGCTATTAAAAGCATCAGTTTTTCAGTAAATGATTATTGAGCACTAAAGTCTATGTAGCTGTGTGAATCAAACAAAGTATTAGAGATCAAAAGCATGGCCTTACAAATAATTTAGCAATTTATTTTTCCTGATCAGCTCTATTTTTTATGGTTTTGCTCTTCCTGGTGAAGGAAAGACATAAAAATAAATTTATTCTGGCAGTCAATTAAAAATTCTTTCAACATGAAATTAAATGTTTGCTATTTCAGAGTAAGAAAATATGCTGTAGTTAAACCGTTCATTGAAATAAAATGCTACTTCATGACAAAAGTTTCATGGGCTTCACTTCAAAAGTGATTATGGAACTTGCTTCAAAACTCATTTTTTCATCCTTAAGTATTTTAAAGATATAACATGATGGACTAAGTATGAACTGGCATGTCATTTCATATACACACTTTTCAGAAAAAAAAAAAAAGAAAGAAAACAAACAAGAAAATATATTTTGGTTGGGAAAAAATACAAACAAATCACCTTTATTTAGGACATATGGGGTCAGTTCCAAAAGATATGTTGTCTTGGAAAACTTATAAAATGCCTTCATCCCGCAGGCTTCTCCAAAATAAGTCTCTCATCTATTTACACTCCAAACTCTTTGGAGCATAAATGTCTGAGCTAAAATTATTCTAGCAACTCTATATTTCCTAATACAATAAGGTTCTGTACAGGCTTCCACTGGGGCCTTGATATAGTAGAGTCAGAATTAATAACAACTCTGCACTAATCAAATGATAAACTCTTAAAATTGAAGGGACAGGGAAGAGAAAAAAGCCTCTGAAAGCTACCTTCAGAATAAATGTATGAATGTAACTCAATTTCCCACAGGCATTTTGAACTGATATTATTTAAAATCTTTAAAAACTAGCCACATATTTTCAATTATTTAAAGAAAAAATGTCTAAAGGTTCAGCATTTTTTTCCGAGAGGCATATGGTAGGTTTGATTCTGTACCACAACCAATCTGTATTCAGACACAGGGCAGAGTGGGAGCTGCAGAGAGCCATCTCACAGGTCCACAAGTACTCTGTTTAGTACAAATTCAACATGCAGAAAAAAACCTTTGACATCCAAAACCTACCTACAGTTCCTGCTAGACTTTATGTGTGGGAAATCAAATGCTGCAGACCCCCACAATACACCACATGCATTCTGCTTCAGGTTTGCCCCATGTACAACCTATTCTTACATCAGCAGTTTTCAAAGCAGTAACATCTGTGTTTGTTTTCTGAAAGCCAGAAAGCTTCTGCAGGGAAATTTACCATCAGACATCTCCACTTAGCTCCAATATTCCACATCATACACTGATGTCAAAATTATTGTACCAGCACCCCATCAGATACGCAAATGATACAATTTTGCAGCTATTGAAAAATAAAGTTCAAAAAGCTTTGCTTTGTTTTCATTTTTACCTCTTCTGAAGTGAACAGGACTAGTCTTGGCAGACCTGAAAGCCCTTTTTCTTTTATCTCAGGGCAAAATTTGTATCTTGCTAAGTTCATAGCATACATATTAGAAACAGAGCCGCCTGCAAAAAAAGAGACATACAAATATTGTATTAGCCACAGTATGAGTACCTTTCCTGCATCTGAGTGCTTAACCTATTAAGGGAAAAATAAACCCCACAGGTAGCCTAGTGATGCATCCATCACACTTTATTTCCTCCCTTGAAGGCTACATACATAAAATGAACCTTGGGCTCTGCAGCAGGCATGGAAACAGAGCCTGTTTGGATGATCTTTGGGAATATCTCCTGAGGAGTACGAGCTGTGCCCAAGCAGTCCTTCCCAACAGAGAACACCCTGCCACAGCACCTTCCCCTCTACACTGAAGCAGTGCAAGCTCAGCTGCCTACACCAGGCTCAGAGCCTTGGAGACCTCTTGGGCAACCAGGCCTCAGAGGAGCATGGGAGAAAAAGGTCTTTGGAAAAAAAACCCCAAAAGCAAAAACAAATAGAGTGAGTGAGAACTGAAAGATCTGCAAGGTAAGATCTGGACAAGCTTTATTCACTCGGGACAGGTTTTATTCACCTAGAAGGACAAAATCAAAGCAGTAAGAAAAACCCGTACATAAAACTAGAATCAAAAAAAAGGACAATTCATTTACTTTCTCTTAGTAGATCACTAAGTATTAGGCCAGAAATTCTTCTGTAAAAGTAAGGCTTCCACCAAGAATATACATCAAATTTGACGTGGAAAAAAATCCATACCATTAATATATTTTAAAAATAGGGAATTTTAGCTTATTTTTTTTTTACTACTCATGTGTGGGCTAGAATTACTGACTTTGTTTCAGTTTTGGTCGGGGAGTTTAAACTCTTTTACTCATTTAATTTCTCTTCTCACCCCCAAAATAGATATAAAAGCTTCACATCTAGCCCAATTATTTGTTATCTGAATAATCTGTGAAACATCACCATTATGCTTCATTATTTCAATGCAGTGGGCTGGAACACCGCCTTACAGAATACTTGAAAAACATGGTTTATCAAGCAGCTTGAGAAATATCTCTTTGGCCTCACCATAACACTTAATAAAATTATAAAAACTCAAAGGACTTAAGATCATGTAAACTCTTGCTCTCACAGTTCATAGGCAGGACACACCTATCTATGTCCTCAGCTGGTGCCTAGCACATAAATCAGCTTCCTGTCTGTCAGCTGACTCATTCCAATGAGGTTGTTGATATTGTTAATAAGGTCAAGAAGGGCATCAGCTAAAAACAATTAATTTCCATATAATTATAGTTAATGTAGAACTGTTTTCATTCATTCACTGGTCAGAATCACTGAATTATTACTAGAAACATGTACGATAAGCCTAGATTAAATAAATAAATAAACTCCAATGTTCATAGAATTAATGGCATTGGCAGTTTATAATGACTCAGCTTGAGGTCTGAACTGTTCCTACCTGGATTAAATATACCATCCCCTTCTTCCCAGCCTATGAATTCAATCATTTTCTTGATGACTGCTTCTTCCACCAACAGAAACACAGGGGATACTTCATATGTATATCTAAAGAGAAATAATAGCATGATAATTGGTATTAAAGCTACAGAACTCATGGCACAGAGTATTGCTAAAACTAGATATAGGCTTCTTGCACCTTTCTCTAATCTATCAGCAGCTAACCACCACCAGCAGTAGGACTCTAAACTGAAAACGTTATGGATCTCATCCAGTAGAGCAATTAGTTTCTGGCAGCATCGCATTGACACTTCCACTCTCAAAGTAATACACCAGAGCTTTCTCTTAATGTAGGTCACACTCTTAAATTTCAGCTTTACATTTGCAAGTAAACAGTAGACAGGTAACCATTTGCATTCAACTCTGTGCAGAACACCTCAAAGGAATGAACAACTAAGTTAAGTCTGATTAATTCATTCTTATATACTAAGATAAAACTCTAGGCTTAATAGCATTGGAAAAAATCTGTCCTCTTAAACCCCATCTTCAGCCAATCTGAACCAGCCCATTTTCTCCCAAAGTCTTGTACAATTCCTACCTCTTCTGTTACAGTGAAAACAGAAATCAGAATCAAGGAAGCAAAAAAAGCTGTTATTCCAAAAAGGATGTTAATTCATCATCAAGAGGACAAAGAGCCACACTTACACACTGGGGTTCAGTGCTTCTGTAATGAAACGAGCCACTAACGAGTAATAATCTATTCCAGCATACAGCTGATTGAAAAATCTTGGATGATCTGAAAATACAGATGAAAAGCAAGTGACAGGATATACAAGAAAAGAGAATACATCACAGTCCCTCTCGGCTGAATGCTGATGATTGCAAACCACAATTCACTCCATTCGCTCAGTATTCTCTGGATTTGCTGTTCTTTCCTTAGGTTAGGCAATCCTCTGAAAGTAAATTTAATAAGCATTTTCAAACCTCAGACATGGCCTCAGAAATGCAAGCGTTGCACAGAATGAATGTGAGTTGTTTACAAGTTTTATAAATCAAAAAATAAACGGGATTGACAATTGAGTATACATAATAAAGAGTGGTTTTGAGAAGCCACAATCAATGCTCAGCCAAATTTTGCTAAGCAGTAGAATACAGGATCCTGCTGATCCCAGGGAGCTGTGCCTTTTCTCCCACCAAAGTCTCAACAGAGAGAGAGAGGCAGTCTAATAGCTTGGAAAAATTTGCTGCACACTTAAAATGAATGAGAAGTTAAGAGAATTTGTTTACCTGCCTTGAAACACTGAGATATAACTAATTTTGACAAAATTCTATAATATTGCTGCCTATAAAAACAACTCAGTTCAACAGTGGGATCACCACCTAAATTTTAATCCATAGCACACCATTTTTACATGCAAAACCAGACAAACAGTATGGCTCCATTTATATCATATCTGGGGCTTCAGTAAATGTCTATACTTAAATTAAAGACTATTTGCACAGCATATTTTTATATACAACATCCTTCTTAAGGTGACATAGTGTAGCAAACTATAATATAAAGACAATTTGCAGAAGTAAGACAAACAGAACATCTTCCAGTAATTATATCTTCATATTATTAATACACTCCCTCTGCAGATCAGTATCACTACACTTCTATGGTTCTCAGAGGCATAAGTTCCCTCTCAAAATTATTTTACAATTTTACACTGCAGCAACAGTGACTGTAGCAGGGAATACAGCCCAGAAATGCACAACTAGCTATGTCAAATGTCTTTCTTACTTACCAAAAAACAGCCTAAGCCACACAACATCTGAAATCCTGAGCTACTGATTCACAGCCTTATTTCCTGAACAGATGTTGTTCATCCCTTTTCACCAAGATTGAATTACCCTGCACACGCTGCAGAAAGGTTAGCTGTAGAGAACTAATCCTGCAGAGCTGTGGCGTACTGTCTCTGAAACACTGCAGGCTCTCTTCTCACAGTGTCTGGAACAGGAATTACTGCCTATCTGCAAATTAACACCCTACAAGACTATTGCTCAAATAGAACAATATTAAATGGAGGGTAATCATCACTAAGAACATATGAGGGCAATGATGGTAACTCCAGATCTCATCACTCAGACAGCAGGAAATCACACACAAAGGTCCTTCTCCTGCCTATTTTACTAGAGTTGTATCATTTGCCTAGGTGACTTTCCCAAGACTTCAAAATGACAGAACCTACTATTAATGCAAATGGAATTACATTAATTACTTTTTGATTAGTTTGCAATTATTACACATTTTAGTCAAATCTATGGTGACCAGAATTCAGTCAAACAATTGTTTGCACACTTGTATAGGCAGGAGGAAAACAACCATTCACACTCCCAGATCCCTGAAAGGTGACAGAGCTTTGTAAGCATTATCCCATCTTTCTGTGTTAGCATGCAGAACAACTGTGCTTAAAATCCCATTCCTACTGGTTTTGACGCTGTATTTTATAACATCACGGCAGAGCTGCAGGATCTTCTGATGACATTCTCCAGTGTCCCTCATTTCCAGGTCAAGAATCTGCTTAAGCGTTTCAGGGGCTTGCCATTCACAGACCTAGTGATGGGGAGCAGGGCAGACAGCATCAGTGAACAGCTTAGCCAGGAGCAAGAGGTTATAGAGGTAGAAGGTAATCACTCCGTTCAGAACTGCTTTCACAGAAGTTCCCATGGCAGGGCAGCATGCCACCAGAAAATATATCCAGTAAACTGGCCTCATGGGGTGTTGGGTTTATCACATCTCAGGCAACGCTCAACCATAAACATTAGAGTGGGAAATGCCAAAAGGCAGAAAAGAAAGAGGCCTGCAGCTCAAATTCTGTCCTTAGCTAAGGATTTGTAATCACAGCATTTTCAGATGCTGTTCTGCCAAGGGGTGGGAGAAACCAGTGCATGTCCAAAGGCAAGCATGATTTATTTTATATGGGACCTCTTCCCATACAGCCTCTTAAGCAGGTTCTGCAGAACCCACAGCAATCTTATAACGTCCTTTCACAATGGTACCACATCCACTGTTCCTCCTTCTCCAACACCAGTGCTCCTGAGGAGCAAACAAATAACTCAACCCCACCCCAAACACGAAAGACACTACAGCCATTTGTGATCTCAAAGAAAATGACCTTTGTATTGCGAGATAAAAGAAACATCATAATTTTCTGGCAGATATGTATGCTAATTATGTTATTAGAAGGTTTTATAATGCATTCTTTATTAATTTGTAAGGCTGTCTTTTTATTTTGGAGCCAAGCACAGATTAGAAGAAATTTGAGGCTACTTAGAGTGCAATAAAATACAGCATATAAAAAATTGATTTATTGTTCATTATCTTCACTACAAATTCTCAACAACACTCTGTGGCTTTACCTTTTCTGTTACATCATCTGCTTTCTGGACAATTTCTTCCATTATAATCTTACAGGCCTCTTCCACAAACTTCTCTCCTGCTTTTGAGTCCATTATTGGACCATTTAGGATGACCCCGTCCACCAAAACAGCATTTTTCTTCTGGAGCATCTCCTGCTTGCAAACACCAACTGGAAGAGAAATAACTCATCATTAAAGCAAGGCCTGGATAACTAAATAATAAACTAAAAAATATTCTTTCACTGCTGGAGATTTAGTCAACTTAAGAAAAAACTCACACAGACTTTTAACATGTATAAAAATCCTAGATTTTGGTGGAAGAATCTTTACAGACAAGAAAACCAAGGCATTACTTCAAACATAGACTGTTATTCTGTAGGTAATAATAGCCTACTTGTATTATATCCGCTGCTTTCTCTAACACACAAAAGCATGCAAGGGACCTTCCAAACACAGAGGAAAATACAGTTCTGGCTTAGAACATGTTACAGCTGTGTAAATAGAAATGTAGTGAAAGATAATGGGCATTTTTCTTAGCTGAAAATGTTTCCCTCCACAAGCCATCCCTCTGCTCCCACTTTTTCATGAAATAATTTTCAGCTTCATTTCCTGTATCTTTATGCTGCTCCTTCCCACCAGCCAGCCCTTTTGCTCTGAGTCTTCTGCATTCTTTGCAGAGTGCTTCACTGACCCACACTCCACGAAAATAAAATCTTTTGGTGTCACATACCTGTATTTCTTTCTGACCTTATCCTATGAAGTGCCCTCAGTCACTAATTGCAATAACCTGCTAGGCAGATTATCTTGTTTATTCCCTCCTTCAGTGATGATCTCTTTCCCCTCCCTCACCTTTATCCAGGAGATGTACCCTCCTGAGATGTTCCATGAACACATTTTTACTTCCTCCTTTACATCACCCCCAAGAACACATCCAAGATGTTTATAAGACACTGGACAATAGTGACAACTACGTATCTCTTTCACGTATTGATTTCATACGGCAAGATTAGGACTCAGGTTTTCATCAGCACGAGGAGGAAGATGAAATTGAGACATTCAGAGATATCAAGGGAATAGATATTTGAAACAGTATCGTGTTGAAACGAGAAGTGGTAACTACTATAGCCAAATTATCTGGGTTACAGGCAGTATCTGTTCACTGATCTTGCTTTAGAATAGCTACAATCCATAAAGCCAGGCAGCACTGCCACAATGGGTCATCTTCATTTGCACCGAGGATGGTGCAAGGCTGAGGTGTATGGAGAAAGTTCTATGCCCAAAACTGCATCTTATTGCTTTACTTTTTGTTCCAGTTACAAAGTAGAGAAGACAGGTGGCTCTTTCACAGGTCTAAACAAACAACTGAATTTCCAGAAGACTGCCAGGCACTGCAGTTTTACACATTCATCATGCTAATCATAATTACAGCTCCTCATGCACAGGAGGACATAGAAGAACAACAGTGCTGCTTAGAAATGTGCATCACTTCAAGGTCCATTGATTGAAAGAAATCCTGCTAATCCCATGAGCTTTTATCTTCTGGTGACTCAGAGAAGCTATTCAGTTTGTTTTGACTTATGAGGAGAGATATGACAAACAAGATAAAATTCTAACATAAGATGGGACCTCACACTTCCCATAATGCTGTCGACAAAAATGACGCACCCCACCCCTCTCCACGCATTTCTGAAATTACTTCTATTTTTAATCCAAATGGGCAGTATACAAAATTTTCCTGAACAGAGTAGACTTCAGCACATTGTTATAAGAAAGGCATAAATGTTGTTATGGGACAGATGGAAAACAAGCAGGCAAACAGTATTAAATCTTCAACAGACAAAGACGGGAAAATCACAGACATCAAAATGTCAATTCTCATCATGCTTTCCAGCACACCACAGCAGAGGCACTGTAAAGACACTGCAGCTTTGACAAAGTCTTAGATGTTTATCTCTAGAAACATAAGCTAGTAGGTCAACATTACAAGACCTAAAAACCTGACTATTACCAGGAAATGGAAGGCATCAGGGCTTTGGGCAGAGAGAACAGAGACTAATTTTGTGTTGAGACTTAGTTATTTGATGCACAAATAGCTGCCTTAAGTACTATCCGGAGTTTCACATAAACATAAAAAAGAATTTCAACCTTAACGTCACCTGGAGAGTCTACAATCTCCACATATGCCAAGTTTTGTTTCTATGAAAAAAACTATGTGGGAGATTAAAATCTATTGCAGAGCACAGATATTGATACTTCCGTCCGTTATAAGCAAAATAAATGATGGAGCAAGAGAACTCACTAACTCTTTAACTTTTTTTTGTTTATTTGGGGTATTTTTGTTGTTGTTGTTTGGTTGATTGGTTTGGGCTTTTTTGTTCTTCTTCAACTCTCAGGTGTCTGCTAGAACCAGAGTTATGAGGTAACTCCCTCCGCCCTATTCCTGTCACTTTTGCACAGAGATAAGATACTAGTATTTCCATGACCTTACAATGATCTTTTTACAGGAATTCTGCAAAAGCAGAACTTTATATTACTTTTTCTACCAGGTCTTTAGGGATCCTGAGGAAGAAGATATGCTCTGGAAAACGGGTGATGGTCTAACCCTAGTCCCCACATCTGCTTTGGAACTTGGACACAGTCTATGAAAGAAAGATAAAGCAGAGAGGTTAGAAGGATGAGATGGAAGACAGCCTTCATTTCAACAGCATTTTACCTGTGTAAAGTTCCAGCAAAGAGTTCGTAATTTTGCCCACATTTTATTTCATGGAATAATACTCCTAGCGATTATTTACCACTTCCTCAACATTTTTTTGGTTATCACTTGTAATTTCAATCTGAATTTGCTGCAAATTCTGTCATGGAATATACCATAAGACCATTACTTGAAATTAAAAGAAACAATTATTTCACAATCAGGCACTAAATCAAGCCCCAAACACACACATTTTTCTGAGGTAGATTTCAGGTTTTAGAAACTACTACTGGATACATACACTCTTCTCATCCCTCATGGTCTTCCTGTAACTGATGATACTTAATCTTCTACTTGTAATTATCTGACTTCTGGAGTTCTTATGAGATGACCAAACTCTTATTTATCGAAAAATTAATGTGTTTCCTCTTGGTTGCAATAAAACCCTGAAGAGGAAAACTAGTAGATGATAAACATCTGAAATGCCACAACATTTTCTGTTTTTATCACATTTTTTAGAAGAGGCCAATGACCAATTTATTATGCTTTAGATAGGTGAACCTCCAGAAAGATTCCAAGTTCATTTTCTGTGTCAAAGTAGCCAAGTTAAATAGCATGTCTTTAACATTCTCAGAGCTCAGTATCCAAGCTAAGAAACATATACTATGCTGATGACACATGTCTCTTAAAAAAAAAGTAATTCATCAAACGCTCACAACATTATTTTCCAAAAACTTTGGGCCTTTTATATATCTGTCTCAAACGCACCTGATTGCACTAAAGGAATATCATTTTCTTTGAAGTGAGAAAGCCCACTTCATAGAAACAGCATCTTGTCACATACACCTCTTTTGTTTTCCAATATGACAGGGAAACCATCTAGACACGTGGCTGTAATAAATATGTTCTTTCCTATTTGAGAATACAGAAACAGACTCTGAACAGACTCAGAAAACAGACTTCCAGAAAATACATCAAATACAATTTCAGCCAGATGGCTCCAGGCTTGAAACAGAACTAAAAATTTAGCAAATGGAAGTGCTTTAACACTCAGAGAGATTAAAAATTACTGACTGTTTAAGATATCCTTCTGCAAAAGAGAAGTCTCAATCCTGCTCCAGTTGAAGGCAATTGGGCATTCAGCCACTGGCTTCAGCAGCAGCAAAATCAAGCTCATCATTCTCATATTTCATCCTGAAAGAAATATTCTATTACACAAGCCTAAGGATTTCCAACCAGCATTTCATTTTTATGATCAATATTATTTTCCCAGGAGCAACCATAAATTAATTGGAGTTGGAATAATGTACAGAAAAAAATAAACATTTTGTCAGATGTTTCTATATCTTTATGTAAGTAGTACCATATATTTTAAAAGCTTCATCTGTGTTTCCATATTTGACTGCTAAATCCTTGCACTACAAAATGAAACTCAATCATTGTACTAGCCCATTCTAACAATATTTGGGAGAGTAGCATGAAATGACCAGAAAGATTTACTGCTCACAAGGCAAACAAGGAAACAGAAAAGGGTTGTTGTGAAAGAGTAGCTTGTGCTTGAATGCCAGAGCCAAATCCTGTTCAGTTTATACTGTATTAGCACCACTGACTATACAAGGGAATGCAAAAAGCTGGCTTTGACCAAAGGCCTATTTCTGCTTTAGAACAAATGCAGTAGTAATTGCGAGCATTAATCAGAAAAAAAAAAGTTTAAATTTCTCATTCTGTATGATCTAGTCATGGGTCTTCTTTCAGTGTGTCCAGCAAAGGAAAACAAGTGCCTTCAGCCTCAAGACTCCACACCATCATGTTTAATGTATTACTCTGGTGCCATATCAGGTATCAAAGCATTAAAACACATACTTGTCCACACTGTCTATTTGAGTCCCCTGGTATAAATGATCTTTAAAGACACTTCTGTTTCTTTAATCACTGCTCTCTCTACATATGAATAAAGCCACTCCAGTCTTAAGGCAAAAATACATGGTTTCTTCATAAACTGATTTCCCAGGCCTGTTGCCAAGTAAAGGCGATGTAGCTTTCTTAAAATCCAGTATATAAAATGACTTGTTGTCCTGGAAAAGCTTTCCATAAGAAAAAAAAATAAGTAGGCATGGGTATGGTAGGGCTTATGCAATTCCCCCTATATTACATATTCTTGTTTTGCACATTTATGGACTAGGTCTATGGATAGAGAACAAGTTGGGTGCTTCTCCTCAGAAGGTCTGCAACAGCCACCCCCACACAGGAATCCTCTGACTGTGAAAAGGCAAATGTGACCTTTATAGAGCAGGACCCAAGGAAAACAAAAGTGCTTGTGTCTGGGCTCCAAAACCCCTGAATAGACTCATTGAGCACTCTGCTAGCACTGAACAGCAACAGCACAACAAACGGGTCCTATTCTCCATCCCACACCTGAATTTCCCTTTCCTAAAAGAAGGGTTGGCAGAATGAAATGAGGAGGGGAGACTCAGCAATGAATATCTGACAGGGAATGCCAGGACCATGCTAGGACAGAGGTCCTGCTTTCAGAGGTATTTCCAGAGTTCTGAGGGGACACTCTTTTGAGTTGAATGCTCACAACATGTCATGTTGTGCAGCCCCAGGCAGGACTTGCTTAAAAAGATTTAAAAAAAAAAAAAAGAGATTTAGACATTTTTATGCAACCAAACCTCAGGAATTGATGTTAATTTTTCATAACAACTCTGCAATGCCCTAACCAAGTAACTGCGGGAATGATTCATGCTGTAACATTTCCAATTAGGAAGAAAGGCTGTGGAGAATCGGAATTCACCTTGATGCAAAACTGAGAAACGGCAAATGCCAACTATGAAATGGAAATCCCAACTCCCTGACCCCAATGAGATTCTTTCAGCTCTAACTATTAACACCTGCTAACAGGGCAGGAAGTATCTGAGAAACAAAACTCTTTTTACTTTAATTAAAAGTTGTGTATTGGTGATGAACATCTAATGAATGTTCCTTTTTCTGTGGGAAAGTGACTGAATCCACAACATTCAAGTCAAAGGCACTGTGCATGGGATAGCAAAGTTGACTTCAGGAGGCCAAATTCAGACAGAAATGATGAATATAGGTATGACCCACAGAGAACATACAGAATCCCTGAGATTTTTCTGGTTCTAAATGGAAAAAAAAAAAGATGAAATGAAAACACAAATAGTTTTGGGCTTTTTTTTTCCAAGTTTTGCAACTTGTCTTAAAAGGGTTCCTGACAGCCTGCAATTTAATGCAAGAACTATATTTTTAATCATAATATAAAATCAATTTTTAGCTCCAGTCTTTCACAAATCAACTAAGCAGCCAGTAATTTATTAAAACTGAGTGTTATGGGATCCAATGCAATTTAAAATGTAGAAATAGATGTAGAAATGTCTAAATTTCATTTTAGAAAGTTTTACCCCTACATTCAAGTTACACTCAAAACAAGTCTCAATTTTTCATATCATCACCACTTCCATATTTTCTGCTTCCCACAAAGGGTTTCCAATTGTTGTTCACTAACTCATGTCTACAACATAACTTCGAGATAGGCCCTTATTTACTAACATGGGGAAGCTAGTGCTTTGCAAATTAGGATGTAACTTTCCAGCCCACTAGGTTCTCTAAACTAGTTCCTACATAGATATTCATAATTTATTAGCCTACCAGTTCAGTGCAAAAGTAGTTTAAAGTGGTTAATGCACTTTCAAAATGCAGCAGGTTGCCTTGCACAGGTTATTATAACGCTGCTGGTCACATCAGCAGAGATCAGTCACACAGATGAGGGACCCAGCAGGGCTCTGGACACACTATTTCAGGTTGTGCCTGCCTTGGGTCTACTGCTTGATTTTGGGCAATCACTGCTGAGCTGCAAGAGGCCAGGCTGCTGCACGGCACTGGCAGGTGCCAGCCGAAGACATGAGTAGTCCTTTACTAGAGCATCAGTCTGGATGGTGCCTGGTGGAAGCACAGATCTGACGATGTTGTGCACACTAGGGCTGACCAACGATCCCAGACCATGTGATCCCAGCAAGGCAGCTGAAAGAGGCCTAAACAGAGCCACCACACTGCCTGTAGTTTGACTGCATCCAGGTCTTCCATTTTTCCTCTAACTAAGGCAGCAAATGGATAACTTATTTTTTGGGGGGGTTGTTTTGACCATGCCAAAACTAAAATCAGTCGTTTGACCTCAGCATTAGCACTGCAACCAAATACGAAGTACATACAGCATTTGTCACTTGCTCTTTCCCCTTCAGGCTGGTGCCAGAGGTTTTTAACATGATATATTGGCCCCAAAGAGGGCTCAATAATCCCTGAACAATGGAGTAGGCCTGCTTGAGAAAAATTAGTTTAAGAAGCTCAATGAGACCCTGCAAGCTGTCTTACAGTGTAACTAGCAGAGAGATGCCAAGCCATTTAAAGACCATCTTTCTTGTTGAAACCCTGACATTTGCCAATGGATACGATCATATTTATAAGGTTTTTCAGCATACATAAGATGAGATGTCACAAAGAGCAGAAACAGCTAAGCTTTAGAGCCACAAGCTCTTCCAAATTATCTAGATTTAACCAACTACTTTGTAGAGTTGTTATTTTGCTGACAAAAGACTTTGGTCACTAAGAACCACCTTTCTCATCACATTCATGGCACTGAAAAGCTTCTGGTCCAGTGACTTTTACTTTAAAAGACAATTCTATTTGCTGGCACTTGACAAGTTTTTCATTAAAAAAAATAAAGGTCACATATGATCAAGAAACAGTAACAGTGATGGATATATATGCATTTGAATCAGGTCAAAGACACCTTTTATTACCCTTTGACAAGGCCTGACAATAATTATCAATAGAAACAATCACTACTGACAAGCAACAACCATTTGCCTTTTCAATTTATTATTCCCTCATTGCACATGTATAAATCCCAGTAATGCTAAAATAAGATTATTTGTGTGCACAGCTGGGAGAACAAAGAAGGGGGGAAACATCCCAAATTTACCCATGTCCTGCTGAGTATCCTTGACCTATCAATGCTTTACCAACAACTACCTCGTACAACCTCTGCAGTTTGTGACATGAGACAAAGCACAAAAGGCCATTAGGAATTTAACTTCTGATTTTTGCAAAGCTTGAAGAGGTAGTTTCTGTAAATGTCTGGGATGAGCATAAAAACTATCTCAAACTGGACCACAGAGTGGAGATAAGTCAGAAATACAAAGATATGTACTTCAATGTGTCCATTTTTTCTGTCTTGAATATATAATAAATGCTTACGCAAATATAAATGATCTTTAAAGAAACAGGCAGCTTAAAATAGTCAAGAGCAGGGAAATTAAGGCACGTGAAATCTAAACTGTTTAATAGGCAATAATAGCTGAATCAGTATGCAACAAGATCTCCTAATGCATTTAAAAGTGACAATTCTTGGTTGTATAAGTGACAGTTTGAAAGATGCCTTAATCAAGACAGAAAAATTATTTATTGAACTTCTCAAATGTCAAATTAAGCTTCTTCACTAAATGTTCATTAACTGCCAAGAAAATTCTTATTAATTTTAAAGCTCCATGAATGCACTCACACAGAATGGTTTTATTTGATGCAAGCTTCGTTTCTTGCAAAATGATGTCTCCCTTCCCCTGATGAAGTGATATTAGCAAAGACCCTAGTACCTCTTTTATCAGATCAGATTTTAAGACACAGGAGAGATCCTATCCCTCTGCTCTGACCAAAATACTAACCTGAGTGTCACATTATCAGCACCTTAAAGTCACCCTAACTTGCAGGGTGTTTTACCACGCTTCACGTTACAGCTGTGTGAGACGGCAACATGGCAACACCTTACAGGAAACTTTTGCCGACTCACCTCCCCAGTCTGCTGGTGGCATAAAACCACGGAGCTCCCCAGACACACCATATACACACGGAGCCACCAGCAATTCAGAAGTTAAAAAGCAGCACACTGTATAAATGCTGGCTGCTCCCTTCCTCTTGTGGTTGCCAGGTCTGACTCTGTTGATGAGCTAGCAATGTGTCTGAAACTCTGCTTAATACACTCAGACTTATGCCCCACAAGAAAACAGCTCGCCTGTTTTATTTTCTCCAAAACAGAATTTGCCAACCTTTCTCCATGCCAAATCTTGGAAAACTACCCTGATGCCAAGTGACTGAAGTACACATGCAGTGAAGATCCCTTTCTGCAGCTAGGAGAAGGAATTTACAAATTGCCCCCCTCTCATTAATGGGATTTTGCTGTCTTTTGTGTGAGTGGAGGCATAGCCAAAAAAAAAATCCTCTTACTCATCCCTGCATAGTCATTAAGGCTTCCCTTGTCGACAGGGGTGATGTCTGAGAGAAATTAGGCTCAACTTGCAATCAGCAAGATGAAATTCAAGTGGTCACTTTCAGATATATTAAGGCAGTTTACAAAAGAAAAGGAAAAAAAACCTCTGAGTGTCACCCCTCAGAGTTCTCCCAGTGTGCTCACCACAGCAGCTACTCCAAGTGTTAACTCTGCACATCCAAGTCCCACTCCAACTGTGTCCACTTTGACAGCTGCTCCAGCTGTGCAAAGAAAACACAATGCTAGTGCTGCAACAGGCAGGTGCCTTCAGTCTCTCTCACAGACACTTTCCGATAGAACTTTAAAAGAGCACAAATTATCAGTACTGAAAGCAGAAATGCACTGACCAACCCAGAAGGTCTGGTTTTAAAAATGGACTCACATTTTCTTATTAAAAAAAAAAAAAAGAAATATTTCGCCCGGCAGCAAAATTGTACAACCTCAAGAACCACAGAGCCAAATTCCTACAATAACTTGAGCTTATAGACAAGGCTACAATGCAGCCTAACTTCATTCACCATCCCACTTAAATGAAGTTCATTCACCAGATAGAACCTGGCAGAAAATACAGCAAATCACCAAAGGAGAGAGGTCTGTGAGAGTAAAGAATTCTTCATGAGAGGGAAAGTGCGGAGAATAACAGATGCTACTTGTTAATAAGGTAGACTGGAAAACCTGCAGCAACAAGGGTGGAGATCACATTACCATCAGACACACTCTGTCTTACCAGCACCAGCCAATGGTTTTGGAAGGAAATTAGGAAGGAAATTGGGACTTTGGGTAGTGTACAACAGGTAATATTGGAACAAGAACACTACTACCCAGCTAAACCACCAGGATCTCAGTCTTAGTGACTGCTGGCAGCGTATCTTTGGTGTTGTTTTGGCAGAGGATATAAATACAAGCTGCATCTGAAGCAAATGACTTTTGGAGCTGCTGTCACTCATACAGTACTGCCCCTGCTACTCACGTAGTACAGCTGTCCTTACAGTAAAGCCCCAAACTGCTATGGGCACCAGAACATATTTACTACACACCAGAAATGTCACGTAACTTTACAATGCTCATTCAATTTCTATCAAATAAAGCAAAAGGGATCTACTGTTTTCAAAATATTAAGTTTCTGGAGTTTCCTTTCAAATATATGATTTTGTTCAGAGATTTTCCAACTGATATAGTGCTAATAATTTGGATCACCCATGAATGTAATAGGAGACTTCTCAACCTGGGAATAAAAACTTTTTCACTGTTTCATCCATGTTTAGGGCAAAGTACAAAAGAAACTTATTTGGTTTCAAGCCTTTTTTGACTGTTTTCATAAGATATTCCCAATCTGAGATAAGTGCAGAAATTCTTATCAAGAATATTGATCTTGTAGGAGAGCGGGAGAGCCATCTGCAAACACTTTTACTATTTTCTGACTTAGCAATCAGCTTCCATTCACAGAACTAAGGACTTCCTTGTTCCTTAACCTTGCAAATTTAATCTCTGCATTTTCTAAGCTCCTCCAGCAGTGCCATTATTGTATTAGACACAGTTCATCCACAGTCCCAACTTTCATAAATATATGGTCAGCTTCCACTTTTCATTAATGATGCAAGGCCTTCCTCTTCATGCAGGTAAAGAACTTGATAACACATTTGTAAAACAGGATTAACTTCTCCCTTACTAAGACCTTTTGTTCCACAGAAAATCACTATATTGCTATATATCACTATATTATTCTGGTGCCTGATGAAAAAAAAAATTAAAAATTAAATTAAAGGTACCCCTCTTTATAGATAATTTATTTCAGAAAAAAATACTGCTCTGCGATATTTTTACGACTACTGTTGCAAAGCCTGTACTCTATTAAACCACCCTGGCTACGCTGCGCTGTAACAAAAGGAGGTTACAGGTAGATCCCCAGCAGGCAGCCCTACACCTGGGCTGCGAACCGACCCTTGCCTCCTTCCTCCTGCCCCGAGCTCACTCTCCTCGCCAAGCCCGGGGATTCCCGTGACGGGGAGGCTGCAGGAGCCCCCGCAGGACGAGGAAAGTGTTAAAAGCCCCGAGCGGGGCAGAGAGCGAGAACGCTTCCCTCCTCCCATCCCCTCCCGAGTCCCTCCGCCCGCAGCCCGGCCGAAGCGGGGACAGGGGAGGGACAGGGCGGCCGTGCCCCGCCAGGTTTACCCTCCATCTCGGCGTCGCGCTGGGATCCGCTGTGCCCTGGCCACCGTCCCGCAGCCTCCGCGACGCCGGCGCTGCCGGGGCCGCTATAAATACCCTCGGCACCGCCGGGCCGCCGCCCCTCCCGCGGGGCAGGGCGACCGGGCAAGGCCGCCGGCCACGGCCATGGCCGCGGGGCTGCGGTACAGCGGGATGCTGGGGGGTTCCGTGCCCGGGGGCTGCCTTCGCTGCCAAACCGAGGGGTCGTGGCAGTCGCCGCTTGTGATAACGGGTTTGTTTCGGTGCCCCTAAAGCCTGACCCGGTGCCTTAAAGCCCTCGCCGGGGCTGCGTGGCTGCCCCCCTGGCAGCCCTGAGCAGGGCTCGTCCAGCCGCCTGCTATCAGCCAGGCAGGGCATCGCCGCCCGCCGAGGGCAATTTTCACAGAAGAGTCTAAGTTGGAAGGGACCCACAAGGATCATCAAGTCCAGCTCTTACCTCTGCACAGGACATCCCCAAGAGTCACACCATGTGCCCAAGAGCATTGTCCAAACCATTGTCCAAACGCTTGATGAACTCTGTCAGATTTGGTGCTGTGACCACTTCCCTGGGGAGCCTGTTCCAGTGCCCAACCGTGCCCTGGGTGAAGAACCTTTTTCTAATATCCAACCTAAACCCTTCCTGGCACAACTTCAAGCCATTCCTTTGGGTTCTCTCACTGGTCACCACAGAGAAGAGATCAGTGCCTTCCCCTCTGCTTCCCCCCTCAAGTAAGTTTTAGACTGCAATGAGGTCTCCCCGTTCTTCTACTCTTCTCCAAACTGAACATACCAAGTTTTAAGGGCTCTGAATGAGCTGTGGCTGACATCCCTGTTCCAGTTCATCCCAGGACACCTGCCCTGTTCAGCGCAACATAGGCCTTCTTAATTCTCATCCCTGAATTTCCTCCTAACTACTACCTCTTAAAATAAATTTCCTCCCAATTACTACCTTTTAAAAGAAAAAGGTAAACAAGCTTTGTTTTTAAATGCTGTTGTCACAAGAAGGTCTGGAAGTGTCCAAAAATTAACTACCATTGCCCCCAAATTTTATGTCTTCTTTTAAAATTCAGTTCTGGTTAAAGTTTGACAAAGATTTTTGGAAGCAGTGGAATATTTGCATGTGAATTAAACATCTATTCACATGTAGTATCCTAATTTTTCTTGTTTTCAGGGAAAAAAGTGTAGCTCTTTTGTAGCTTAACAGCAGATTCTACCAAGCTATTAATAACTTGTACAATTGGAGGAGGTAATTTTGTAGCCCAATAGATATTCTACACTGCAAGAGATGAGTGTTTGTACCTCATTGTGATAGATAAAAGTGATTGATATCACTAAATTAAGAGTTTGTAGTTGCCTGGGAACAAGCAATTGTAGTCTGATTGTCAGATTAGATCACGATTACCCAGATCAACATGGGTAAATTAAAGACAGCCTCAATCAAAACTATGTATTTCTGCTGCTTCAAAAGAGCTAATTTCCCCAAACTGAGAAAAACAGTAAGGACAGCTGACAAGGAAAAACATATTTAGTGTGAACATTGAAAGAGGGGCTCTCATAAAGCCTTTATTAAATGGCCAAAAGACTATGACTTTGCAATCACAGAAGACAGTAACTTTACCACAAAAACTCAAAGGTGGCAGAGGGAAAGAAAACAGAAAACAAAAAGAAATTATATAAATTACAGTTGCTATAAATTGCAAGTTACAATATCAGAAATTGGTAAGTTAATAGGCAAGAAAAAAGATCCATGGTTGTAATAGCTAAAGACAAACAGAACATTTAAAGTGCGTTAGGAACAAAACAAAGCCCGGTGATGATACTTGCCCATGTAGGAAATGTACTTCATAAGTGGTTTTGTGCTGATGTGTAAAATGTAAAATGTTCTATAAGTACTTTTGTGCTACAAAAGAAACAAGTAGATGGTTCTCAAGGGGATTATGAAGAACTGCTTCAACCTGCTAGTAATTAAGAAAGGTAAGAATCATGATTTGTGAAATTCGAACGGGGTGTTAATCTTATACCAGTAGTCAAAAAGGAGCAAGTTTAATGAAAGGAAAATACAGGCCAACAATGGCACCCTAAATAATAAAGAGAGTATAATTTAATTTTAAAATATTTCAAAGTAATTAATAGTAATAATTCCACCTTTTTATGAAGACCAATTCTAATCAAACTTCTATAAATTCATTCTTCAATGAGATTGCTTGTTTGGTTTTGTGCAAACTCATGGCTCAGATTTTAAGTCTGAAAGAAGATGTGGTACCCCATGATGTCATTAAAGCAGATGTTAAATTGACTAGGCCTTGCCTAAAAGACTGATGACAAAAAATATCAAAACGTAAAATAATCTTTTTTGAATAGGTATGCTTCTGTGAAAAGGGAGTTACCTCTGAAAATGACCCCAAAAGGAGGAAAATGGTAAAGGTACCAAGCAACCGAGGGAAGTAGTCTGAATTGAGTGGCAAACCGGACCTTGTCAAACAAAATACATCTACCATAGCTAAATCCCTGTAATCAGCTTGAAGGATTGTAGGTGTTGTGTACTGCAAGAGTGATGGCACTCACTGGAAACAATTTAGGGATTGTAGTCACCAACTCATCCTAAACACTGACTGTGACATTGCTAAGAGGAAGGATTAACCTGCATCAAGGGAGTAGGAAGTAGGGAGCATAGTTTTATGTCTGGATATATCACTGATGAGACCAATCTTGCATACTGTGTTCCTGCCCATGTTTTGAAAAAAACGTCGAAAAATAGTAGAGGGGGCAGATTAAAAGCTGAAAATGTGATTTGAGAGTTGAAGAAAAATGCTGCTAAGTGAGACTTAAAGAGCACAATCTGTTTATCGTATCAAAAAGATTGACTTGATTACAGCATATAAGTACCACGATGCAGAAAAAAATGCTGGATTCTGAAGGGCTCTTTAATCTAGTGGAGAATGGCATAACAAGAAGCTGTGGTGGAAACTGAAGTCAGACAAATTCAAATGTAGCGCAAAATCTTTCTTCTTAAGGTGACAACACATCACTGGGGCAGCTAATAAAGGCAGCAAGAAGTTTTTAACGGTTTTATATCCCTCAGCCAGGACAAGATGCCATTCTGGAAGACAGGTTTTAGCTAAATGCAGGCTACTTCCCTCATACTGCTTGTACATGTGTGAAATACAATGACACAGAATACAGAGGAGATCAGACCATATGACTAAATGGTCCTCTGTGTCTTATATAATTTTTTCTTCTTTTGATAAGTAATTATAAGAAAGGGTGGCTACTGGTGAACATCTGCTCAAGAAGATATCCTTTGTCAACTGACTGCAATCAGTCTGAAAAACATGACTACCCTGAGTGTGTAGGATTCTAAATGATCACAGTATGTAAGACATTCTTGGCAAGCTGAGTATGAAATACCAAAAAACAATCAACATTAGTCACCTATTTTCATTTGTCAGTGCACTAAGATGGCAAGATTTCAATTCATTTGGGTCACAAAGGAGCTCAGAAGAGCTTAAGGAGAAGCTGAAGGAAAGGGCAGAAGCATGAATCCATTAAAAACACTGGCCATCAGACTTAGGTAACGTGATAATTAAACACAAACTTTGAAATGCTGGCAGGCAAACCAGACAACTAATTCAATATGCAATATTACACTAGTAAATATACATCAGCTTTAAATATTTATGAATTTCTTGCCCAGCTTGTGCATAAATGAATCAAGTTACCTCACCTGAAGCTATGATCCCCCATAATGAGCTGTGGTATGCAGTGAAGACTAAAAGGTTTGACACGACAAGTAATGCCTACCTCTCTGAAAGCAGCCAGGACCACACAACTGAATTGTGTTGCACATAAACTATTGAGAACTGCATTTAAATATTAATGAACTAACATTCTTCTTAAATTGTTGTATTTGCCAGGATGTGAACTTGCATCTTTTCTCTTCTGCTTACCAAGTTGATATGGCAAAATTACAACATATACCTTGCTGATATTTACAAAGCTGAATGTCGTTAGTGGCCTTTTTGATCTCATCACCTGTCCCCCTGCCTGAAGTTTATTCCATGAGCACAAAACCTTTTTGACAAGTAAGGAACCTCCCCTAAACTATGCAGAGCCCCAATTGCTGTAAACAAATAGTTAACACAGAAGAGTAGAATAACAATTCATCCCTTACTGAAGGAAGAAAGAATTGTGTTGAAGAGGGAAAGTTCATTTTGGAGATAATATGTAAATTTTTTTTCAAATCCACTACCCCAAAATTTTAAACAAGGATACTTTCCAAACAAAAAACTTAATTTTATCCAAAAGAAGTTCAAATATTTTGTAATATCTAGTACTGGTATGTGAATTCTAATACCATGTGATTGGTTATGACTTTTAGAAATTATTTAGAAAAATGTCAGGGTCCTTAGATACTCTTAAAGATGGAAGCTTTTAAAAATAACATATATACTCTACACATCTAACCTGGAAGGTGCATCAAATAGGGTCTCAGCTCTTCCTCTGTCTTTTCCCCAGTAGAAGCTGTGGGGTCCACTTTTAGAATGAAAAAGAATTCACAACTACAAATGGAGTTTAAAAAAAGCTGCAGGATCCCTGAGGTTGTGAAAATCAGATCCAGATCCTGGGGCATTAATACTTGAAGTGTCATGGTTACCCCCATTGGTATCAACATCACCTGTGGAACTCAAACATTAGTAGTCTGGTGCAGGTAACTGAGACAGGGAAGAAAAAGCATTAAGGAGTTGAAGGGCATTCATTACCTTTTTGATGTCTAGAGGAATAATGTTGCTGTGCTGCTGGAGGCCAACCAAAGGTGAAGACTTATCATTCTATACAGTAAAGTTAAGAAGTAGTTAGGTTCTCAAGTTGCAGCATCTGATGCCTTCAAAGGAACAATAAGACATTAGATGGCTGGCAAAACACATTGTCCAGAATATCAGTGCAACAAAACATCAGCTACCAAGGCTTGGCCCCTAAAGGCATCAGCAAAGACATCAAAGCCAGCAAGAATTTGTGAATACTGAAGTTAAGCTGCAGCACAGGACACTTTCTGAATGTGATATTCTGCTTATCAGAGGTGAACAAATGTAATTCCCTTGAGACACAAATAGGCCACATATTCTGTTGGACAGCACATCTGCAGCTGCCCAGAGGTCACATATATAATGAAGACTCTGGGTGGAGGAAAGGTGGGGAGCAGTTCACAAACAGCAAAATCTCCTGGATCCTTATAAGGCAGGGCAAGGACGTGACAAATGCCAGGACTCAGTGCTGTCCCTGGTGGTGCTGCCAGGGACAGGATGAGCCTAAAAGAGTCAAGAGGCGCCGGAAGGAATTCTTACCATTCCACTGCAGGCCTGGGCTGGACATCCAGTTCAGGCCTGTGGCAACCTCATGCTGCTGGTTTTATCCCCACTTGCTGCTCAAATGGAAACTTACTCCACTTGCTGGCAAGTCTTGTGGTTTCATAGAACCAGTTTATATATCCATGTTGTGTCTGTAAATCTGTTAAATCACATCTGTATTTTCTCAAAAAAAAAAAAAAAGTAGGGTAATCCAAATAGGTCTGTTTATAACCTTTCAAGACTGACTGTTGTTCATTCAAATCAATAATGAGAATTACAGATCTAACTGTTATTAGTCCCATGTTTAATAAAAGCGGCGATGCAACATATATTATTAAACAGTAGCCTGCCTAAGGTGCCTGATCTCAAAATTGTAATACTACTTTTGAATAACTGGTATGTCTTGTACATTGTCCTTTAATCAGTCTTGGCAAACCACGTCATATCCCTTCTCTAATGCTGATTTTGATGGGAGGTGAAAGAATTTAAAACCTCAGAGGAGGAGGGACATCTCAAGATTTGGGAAGCAGCATACTGTTTCACCTTTTATGTTTTAATCAAGTATTTTTCTGGGAAAGATATGTGTTCTAGGAAAGATCCTCATGATAAAATAGTGCTTAACAAATCTCATTACTCAGGTTTATGGAGTTGTTTGCCCCTTCTGTAATTCAGAAGGATTAAATCACTCCTGCACATAAAAAATAGGATGAGCAACCGATTAGAGCAAGGTTTCTGTTTACCATTTGAATCAGACAAGAGAGGGAACAGACACAGTAGGGAAATCATGTTCAAAAACTGCAACAAAAATGAGGATATTAAAAATCTAAGACACTAATTTTATCTCAAGAGCTCATTGATTACAAAGAAAAAAGACAAGCTTCATTCTTATGGTTTAAAGTATTACCAAAATCTTTTGATAGATATATAACTCATATTTGCCTTTTTGGTTCTGTTCTAGACAGAGAAGCTTAGGGAAAAAATGGCTAAAAAAAGCAACGTGTTTTCACCCTCATTATGTGTCTGTATTTGATTTATTTTAATAAATAAAAATATACAGACATGCACATAGCTTTTGTCTTTCTATTTTTAATGCAGGAATCTTAACCTATTTTAAGCCAAGGGGATCACAGAGAGGGATAGAAAAAATTAGAGAAACAGCAGATATCACTCTACTGCGGTCACTGCAGCTAGTGTGGGCATGTATGAATTATCTCTAAATTAGCAAGGTTAGATATTGCTAAAGAAGTAGCAAAAGTAACACAATGCTGAGGCCAATGTGCAGACTCTTCCTCAAGGCTTGATATTTGGCCCGTGGCCCACTTGGAGCCACACGCTGCTGCAGCTGGAGCACTTCCTTACACAGGAAGGTAGCAAATGATCCTATGTGCTGGCTGAACAGATCAAAGATCAGTCCTTAGGTTATCTTGGAAGTTAGGAGATAAAATCCATGTATCAATATTATAAACATTGAAAATGCAATTAATAAAAAGACAGGGTTTCTCTCCTCAGTCAGCTACATCAATTACATTCTCCCACAATATCTCTTTTCTTAAATTTTTTATAGATACTGTTGAATCAGGATTCACTAGATATTCCTGAGACAATAAACTCTGAAGGGCACAAAAGTAGAGGTGATGAAACAGAAAATTGGCAAACTCTCCATTTTGACATTTTGAAGCGTCAAAAATCTTAAGAAAACCCTATATACCTAGCTTTTCACACAAATTAACTTACCTGTTTGTTCTCCACCGAAAAAAAAAATTAATCCTTTGGGGTTTTCCAAAAAAATAAAAACTGAGACATTTTGAGCAGGCTTAAGTACATGCCACGCTGAAATACCTTTGCAGCAAAGGCTGTAATTTTCACATTAACAACCCATAAAATAAAAGGCATAAATATTGTTTCTAGAATCAAGATTTATGTCCTTAGTAACATGCAGCCCCCAGAAGGTAACACGAGTCCAATAAATGCACACAAGCATGTCTAACACTCCATTCAGTGCAGCTCATTGTGTGGAACCGTTTGGAAGCAGATGGAGACACCAGAGTATAAGTGAAACACATCTACATTGTCTTCCAGAGCATGTAACCATGCTAAGGAGGGCTGATGGTTCAGCTTCCCATCTCTGTAAACTTCGGGAAAGAATGACGTTTATATCAGTTCAAGACAGATTTTACATGAATTCTTTCCTGTTGCAAAACAAGAGTCGTGGACCACATAACATTTAAAAAGGATGCAAAGCAGCAGGCAATTTCAGAACCACACTGAGCAATGTTATTTAGCAAAAAACTAGCCTGTGGGTTCTGCAAATGAAATTACTCCCAGGGCTCACTTCCATGGAAAATGTAGAATTCTGTGTACAAACAATATACACCAAACAGCATGAAACTGCATCTGAAGACAAAAAAAAAAAAAAAAGCTTCTTTGAGCCATCTTCAAACCTGATTTGACCTTGGATGATTTCACTGCAATGAGCACAATTTCTTCTCTTTGTGTGAACACCTGTTATGGATAAAAGAAGTCTGAGGTAAAATGAAATTGCTGCATGCAGGGATTATAACAGTTGATGTCATGGCTGGGATACAAAGACTAGGAACAGACAAGAAGCAAACAGCTGTCACCATCCCACACCCAGAACAAAGGGGTTTTTTAACAGTAGCATGTTTTAGATAATGTAAATACTGCATGTAGATTAGAGAGCCTGTTTCAGTTAAGAGGCTTACTACTTTTCAGTCTCCCAGGAGAAATGGAGCAGCAATAGGGAAAGGAATAACTTCAGCATAGTATTAGGTATGTGAAAACAGAAGGCACTTTTGGCCTGTGTCTACTCTCTTATGCTAGCACAGGCAGAAGTATTTCAATGGCCCTTTTTGTCTGAGTATACACTTTGTTAAAAAGCACAGCTACATGAAACACTGTGATTGTGATAACTAAAAGTGGTTCTGATGCCTAGGTCCCCATGCAGAAAGGGAGGTGACCACTTACTTCCAGTGGACACACGTTCAACTGCAATTCGAGTCTGTCCTGCTGCATCTGGTTTCCACACAGCTTTCACAACACTGAGCTGCATCACTGGTGCAAACAGGCAGCACATGCGACAAGCTGACCATGCAAAACCAAGCTTAAGACCAAGAAAGAGATGACTGGAAGCTGGACACTGTACAGTAAATATCAGTAATGTTTGCAATTGTGGTTTTTTTGGGTTTTGTTGTTGTTGTTGTTATTTCTTCAGCAGCCCTTTTCTAGCAAGGAAAAAGGTCAGTTTATGACAAAGCATCTTTTCTGAGATCAAAAGAGATTAACAAGAAATAAAAGTACCTCTCAGGCCAAGAATTATGCTAAGCAGCTCACTCCTCTTAGCATTCTCAGCTCTTACATAACTTTAAAAGTCCCCTTTGTTGGATTAAAGAAAACAGCTCACATACAGCCAATATAGGGGACAGGAAGGTCAAAGCAACACCAATGTGTTGCTGAAAGTTAACTACTATACTCCTGAGAGGTCAAGGATCTGAACTCCCACCTCCTGCACCCAGAGTAGTGCCCTGCACATGGAGTAAATTTCACACTTTGAGCTTCTAATGAGCCAGTGATTTTAAATCACGACAGGCAAGAAAGAAGTCCTAGCTCCTAACTAGGAGAAAAGCCAAATTCTTGTTGCTGAAACACTATTATCCCTCTTTCTGCTTCTCAAGGACTCAGAAGACCACTTCCTCCAAAGAAAACACCATGAAAAGTGCCAGATGTTTCTGCTGATGGAGCTGAGGCAAATCTAGGACAGGTTTATCTAAGGAAGGCACTGATATAAGATGTAGCACTTAATGAGTATAGCACAACTTTTATCCTGGACTGTATCCTTCTGACATGGATACCTTTGGAGACCTTTTGTAATTTGACCATTATATAAATAAAAAACAAATTGGAGTTTCTAGGTAGTAATGGCAGTGTGCAAACATGAGAGAATAGAAGAATTTTGAATAAAATGTTGTTTTGACTGTTTTCAGCTACATTTTCACTTTGGCAAGGACACTCACAGCTGAAGGGCTGAATTGGAGCCTGTGTGCTATTATTTCTTACACCATCAAATGCTTTGGGAGCACTATTAAATATTAGGATTGTGTGAATTGGTCTCTTGAAAACAGCAATTCACACAGTGGTTTTGAGAAAATTTAGGAGGAAAACTAGAGAAAAACTTAGCGGAAAACCAACAATTGCAGCTTGAGGGAAACGTTTTAAAATCCTGGATATTTCAGTTTTGTAAACTCCTTCATGAGATGTTCTAGTATTGGGCTGCTCAGCCAGGAAGGAAGAGTCATTATTCCCAATAATATTTTTTTATTTAATCATTTAGAGTTGTTTTTTTCTCCTGAGACATCATCCATGCAAATTTTAATGGCATTCTTTGCCAAGACATCATTTCTCTTGGGGTCTTTCTGGATTTCACAGGTAAAGAAATGCCAACTGTGATTGCTCACTCAATCAGTTGTATTAAAAACAGTAGAGATGACAGCACTGCACAGTCTTCTGTACTTGATAAAATGGAAGAATACAAAGAATTACTCTACAAGCACATCAGAAAGAATGGAGCCAAATGAGTCACAAAATACAAGGCCTGTCAGCAGTGAAATGGAAAGAAAGTAAAATGAATTTCCAGTTTGTTTTAGAAAAGACACTGGTAACATTTTACAAATAAACTGAACTGTAGGGAACATCTGACAAATATGTAAACTAAGATGTATGAACACACATACTATTAAGAATTAAAGAGAAAATGCATTGTTTTAACATATTCTTTTAGTACCTACTTACATAAAGCAGTACAGAGAAGTATATAACATATTTAGTGAGAAAGATGCCATTAAATTATATACTTCACAACAAATTATAGTACATTAAACCCAGTTACATTCCCTTCTGAATCATAACCATCTTCAAACATTTAATGCCAAGAGCAACTTAAAACCAAAATATGTAATTGTACATCCTCGATGTTGCATCCTGCACATAAGCAACCCATTTTGAAATGTTTGTCTAGATATACTTCTGGTATCAGTGCAGCAGTTTAGATACAGAAAAACCAGCACAACCACTGAAACAGATTATCTCACCACTGGTATTTAAAAGTGTTAAATCACTAGATTAGACCAGCACATTACCTTTTAAAGTAGAGCTACATATATTGACATAGATAATTCTTCTTAATCGTGTAGCTATTTGATTTCACTTCAAAAGTCAATCCCTGTAGTTTAGAACTTCTCAATAAATAGTACAGCCCCCTAATATAAATTGACTTACTGTAGCAAAATTAGGTATCTCAGATTACCTGCAGTTTTACAAAATGACTCTTTAAGGCCATTTGCTGTTTATTACAGTGTTTGGCCATCAAACAACAACACTGCTACTATTTTTGACCCTTCTCTGTAAATGCATGAATATATTCTTTAATCTTAGTCATTTGTGACTCAGTTCATTCACACTGGCAGAGTGACAATAAGGGCTTTTGTTTCATTCTGCCTATCTTGGTTTCTTTAGAGATGTCAAACGAATTCCTGAGTATTCTTAGTACTAGAATGGATGTAATAACTGTGCCATTAGAGTTTTCAAGTAAAACCATTGTTGACATCAAATGGGACTTTTTGCTTGACAATCCCAGCCCTGAGTTTCTTGTACAGTTTATTGCTTTCATTTTCTCAGAGGCTAATTTTAAGAACTCGTTTAATAAGAGAAATATCCCAAAGAGTACTTTCTTTTTCTTTCCAAAGCATATATAAGTTTTTTGGAAGAAATACCTGACCCAGTCTGACCCAGTCCCAGAATCATTAGGAAAAACCTGTATTTATTATTTTGTTACTCTAAGGCTTTTTTCAGTATTCTAATTCTCACAGCAATAAAAATCAGACACCAATTAGTTTCATAATTAGGCAAGCTATCAAAAATGGAGAGAGTTAATTAGTATTTCTCCCTTACCAGTCAAAAGCAAAATTCTATTCAATAAAAATGTTACAGTAAAATGGTAAATAACAGGACTGCATTCAGGGGGTTTCCAGATTCTAATCAGCACTAAAAAGAATAGGGAGTTTTTGGTATATTAAGGCATTATAACCCAAATCTTTCCCACCTGTTGGTGGAGAAAGCATGAGAGTTGGCATGAGACTTTTCAAAAGTGTGCAACTCAGAGCTGAGTTTGTCTGTTTGGGAGCTACCTGGTGATTTGTGTGCTGCAGTGCCATTTTCTGTCCATGGACAGCATAACTATTAATGTCTCTTTCACAGTCTCCTCTTCTCTGAGTCCTGCTCCAGAGTGCTATGTAAAACCTCTTGGTGTAAAGAATGTGCTGAAGCTTTCACTTGATTTCTTGTCTACAATGTCAACACTTCTGCTTTCTTCTCTTTTGATTGAAGGCTAGAAGCATATGGCCCTTAGTGGCCTTAATACCCCAAAGGGTAATTTGTATGGACATTGTGTATGATAGAGACTCTAAAAGTTAACCTAGTTTGACAGCAGTCCCACCTGAAGGAGTTTAATTTATAAAAAATGTATAGGAAAGGGCAGATTTCCCATCTGATCCATGCTACTACTGACAACAACAGAGAAAAATAAGATAGACACATAGAGTGACAACATAGAAAAACAAACCTACAAGACTCCTGTGCTAGTCTCTAATGAGCTTTCTCCCTCACCCTGCAGATGGGTGTAACAGAACAACAAAAAAAACCAAACACTTAAAAAAAGGGTTAGCTTATTTTCAGAATATTGTTTTTACAAGATTTGACACAGTCTCTCTAATGGTGGGTTAATTGTCAAGATAAGATGCATCTGAAAGTCTGTGTTCAGTTTCTAGTGTGTCTCACTATCACTATATCTGGAATCATCAATACTAACACAGAATCTAATTAGCTGTCTCAGAAGATAGAGGCCAGTAAAAACCAGAATGGACATGGAGGATAAACAACTGTCCAAATCAAGATGCATCTTGCTCAGGCACCAAGGGTTAGGCTGGTCTCCAGGAATGAAGCCAAAAAAATCCTTCCGAAGTAGATTGGAAGGAAAGGTTTGGAAGGTTTTGGTCTCTATCAATAACATGATGGATTGTTTACTTTGTAAGACCTTCAAGGCTTCTTTAGAGGACAAATTCTCCTGGAACTTTAGAGTCTGAACACACTGGTAGTGCCCCAATCTCTTCTGTCTTTTTTGTGGTGTGGTGTGATTTTGTGTTTCTGCCTTTTGTATTGTGGCCTTTTGTTATTACGAGTTTGGGGGAAGTTCTGTGGCTCCTGGGATATACAAAGAGTAGCATTTCTGTTGACTTACCTGTATTAAACATTTATCACAGGGCTGCCTGCTACTGCAAAGGACTATATTTGATGGCTGAGGTGATTCCTTCAAGATTTTTCTTCCAGCGAGGTGGTCTTTACAGATTATGCATTAGCCAACTTAATGTGCAGCTCAAAGGGAGCATGCTCCAAACCCGCCCTGCCCAGCCGGCAAAAAGAAAGCTAGACAGTCTCCAGAGCCATCAAAACAACATAAGCTCAATATTGCTGTTGAAATAAACAGCAAAGGCAGAGATTTCTCAGTCCGACTGCAGCTGCTGCTGCTTCTTCCACCATCTCCTTTCTTACCCCAGGGAATCAAACTTCGCACTGCAGACATTTCCACATTCATCTTTCTGCCCAGCTGCCTGGTATGTTAACACCAGGCTCAAAAACAACACATGATCTCCATCTACCTATTTCTTTAAGTGATTATAATCCTTCACCTGCAGATTTTAATCCTTTCCCTCCTGAAATTTGCCGTCTTATTTTAGACATTTTTTCACCTCAAGCTGTCATTGTCACATACACAATTCCAGAGCCAGTAGCAATGAGCAGTGCTGAGGGCTAACAGAATAATCAATGTGCTACCTAGATCCCTCCCTCAGCCTGTTTAGGAATTACAAGGAGAAATGCTGTCCCCATAGGAGTCAAGAAAATTAATTACTACTAACTCTAACAGAGTCAGATTTTCCAGCCTCAGTTACCAAAGCTCCAAGGAAAGCACTTTATACTGAAAACTTCTGCTGTGGCTGCCATAAGAGGACCTGAATTAATTAGGAAGGTATTTGTAGGAAAATATGAAAGCAAAAGTAGTTCCACGTTCATACACACCCTCCTTCATCCGTTCTCCTTCTCCAAATCATCGATATACCTGACCCACTTTCTAACTCCCTGTTGTTGCAGATGTTACTGATGCAAAGCCTGCTTCATCTTATTGGGAAGATACATTCATCAGAGAAATAATGCAGTGCAGCAGTGTCTTCTTTTGTCAGGAGCAGCTGGAGTTATTGCTTACTTGGTGTCACCCTAAGGCATTCATAATTAGGAGCAAAAGATGTGTGTGCCAAGATAAGCTGTAAAAGACACATTTTATGCCAAAAGCAGGTTGGGAATGCCTTTGTAAGTATGGCAAATGGTTTCATTTATACCTTAATGAAGGCAATTTTCTTGGATTTCATTTTTGCCATTTGCATAGAAGAATTTGATCTGCTGCAATGAAGATTCAAGTAGCATGCATCCATGATGGCACAGTACCAAAACCCATTATTTCAGTCTGCAACAAATTCATAATTCCATGACAAAGAACAAAAATCTCCACAACTGCTTACATTTCTGAGTATTTAGATATGAATCTGAGGATTTAACATGACAATGAAAAGCATTATTTCCTGTTATTTTCAATTAATTTAAAATTAATTTCAGCATGAAGTGTGTTGGTTTCCACCCTGCTCAAAAAGTTTAAAACAAAATCCTGTGATGTCCCAACACACCTGATAGTTGGCAATACCAAAGAATGCGTGTTTCCACTAAGATGACAGAATGTGGATGGGAATGACAGAGGCATGGGTACTTTAGTCTTTCTGCCAGGTTTCCCACTGCAGTAGTAACTGCTGGCAGAGTAGCAATCAGCAAGGAGACTATAAAACCTTAAACCTATGCAGCTGATTTCTTAGCAGCTGACTTGCCCTTAACTGCAAACACTTAGTGCTAGCAGCCTCACCAAATGGATGATAAACTGTTATCCCATGTCACATCCCCTTACTTGGCCATAGTCTTGAGTGGAGGTATCTGTGACAAAAGGCTGCATCCAGCTCAGGTTCACCACCAGGAATGTGCTGTGCAGTTTCCCTGTGGGACACCCACCTGTCCTCTTCTGCCCTGGGGACAGGCTGAATAAACCAATTCATCAGTCTCTGAACCAGCCCATCAGGAGCCTCCCCCTCGCCAGAAGGAATTATTGCTACTTATTACTAAACAAGTCCTGCCAAACCTCTTTGCAGGACTATGGCCATGCATTAGACAACACCAGCCATTCCTGTGAGCAACTCAGCTGGGAATAAAGAGTTACAAAAGTTGTCAGTATGGCATATTGCAGACCACTGACTATTACCTTTTTAGTTCAAGCCTTACTTCAGTGACCCCTTTTGCCACCAGTCATAATCAGGGGCTCTTTGGCATCGTGGCTTGATGGAGGGTTCTGTGGAACACTGGGTGAACATCTCTGCATCATCTGCATGTGTGAGTGCAGACCAGTCATACCCCAGAGGTCCACATTGTTGAGTTTCATTACTTAATACAGAAACATCCCCCATGACCTCAAGTGCCTCTGTACAGTACTCAGATAAATCCCTCAGCCAAGATCAAGTTGCAGGGGCCAGAGACAATCGCACTCAACACGGTGCCATAACAAACTCTTTTCTCATACCTCTTCCTGGATCCAAATGATAAAATATATATTAACAAATTAAAATGTAAAACAAAAAAATTCTACATATTTCAAAGATATTATCAACTTCATTCTATCAGAAAGCCTTTTAACTAGAATTTTCCAGAAAAAAAATATCACCTGGGGTTCCCAGATGACTTTATATTTTAACCCGAGTGGATGATCATTATTCTTCTAAAAGCAGAAAAATAAATTAACAGTCACAACACAGAGGAAGAGAACACTGATACATTTTGACGCTTATGACTTGCAGATCAGAGACCTATGAAAACAGCACTGTCCTGTCAAGATTTAAAAAAATGAACTGGATGAAAATCACCTACGCAATTTTAATTAGGCCTATGCTTCTCTGTCCATCTCTGACATGCTGCATGTTGAACTTCTGCTTCTTCCCTCTGCAACTGAAAGCCGAAGAGTGAAAGGTCTGACATTTGTTGCTGGGCTGCGCTGACCATTACACAAATAAATGAGGTGACAGAAGATGTATTTGTTAGGTCATCTTATAACTGAGATGAAACCCACGCATTTTTAGGGATGAAAGGGAAAGCTTGTACCGAAGCACAGGATTATGGCTGCATGATCAGAATTGTGCCGGACAGAGTACCTCGAGACAAAAGCCTGAAAGAACTTGGCTCAAAGCAGCAATGTGCAAATTCAGAGTTTCCATGGGAATAAACTATTTTGATCCAAAAAGAAGCTACTTGGAATTCAAAGTGGGGCAACACTTCTAAGGCAAAAGCACCATGTGGTCATAGTTTTTTCTCCATTGAAGGAACAGAGGGTTTTCAATCTCACGCCACTTACACATGCATAGTCACAGAATATGTAACCATTCCAAAGAAAAGGAGTAAGTATTCACACTTTCACAAAGTTTCTTCACTATTGCTGGAAATTGTTAGGCATTAATAGCAAAGGTTCTTTTCCTTGCTGGTCAGCCTTGTCGCTAATTGTCCTCATTATGACACTACCATAACAGTGATCATCATTAAAATGTGTTCCAGTGCAACATAAAACACTCAAGAAGTTCAATCTTAATAATTAAATACTGTAATACATACATAGAAGAAATTCTTTATTTTGAGGCTGGTGAGGCACTGGACAGGTTGCCTGGAGAAGCTGTGGATGCCGCATGCCTGGAAGTGTTCAGTGCCAGGTTGGGTGGGGCATTGAGCAACCTGGTCTGGTGAAAGGTGTCCCTGCCCATGGCAGGGTGTTGGAATAAGAGGATTTTTTTAAGGTCCTTTCCAACCCAAGCCATTCTAGGATTCTCTGATTCTATGAAATAAGCAGGGCTGTGTACTGCCCTGAGTTCTGGACTGTGATCATAGACACCATTTAGATGTTAGCATGATCCCAGCTCACTTCTCACCCATCCTGACTTCCACTCTCCCACATCCTGCCTGGACTCACTTTTGGGGTGGAACAGTATTGGCATGTTCTTACTAAGCCATTTGGGCTCAGTCATCATGTTCAAAAATAGAGAATTTCACCATGTGAATATGAGCTAAGCTACACTGCCTGGCCCCAGCTTTGTTTAGCTTTAGAGACACTGCCCCTACACAATATTCACAGTACTGTTCAGCAGAGGCCCATCTTAAGGCCAAACCGCTGTACTAATTGCCACCTGGAAAGCCCTCTACGTTTGCTGGTGTTGAATCCAATGACAGTCAGAGAGCAAAGCTGGCCTCAGATTCATCTTAGGTTTTGTGATACACTTACAGGTGTACTTATACCAGATGAAAGGCTCTGATCTCACTCTGAGCTCAGTGAGTCTCCTCAGTGAGACTGATGCAATTTTAATCATTGACATGGAGCCAAAAGGGGCTATTTAAAAAAAAAATGGTTCTCTGAAATAGAATAGGTATATATTTAGGTGCGATAAATCTAGAACATTTTTCCAACAATAGAAGTCATTTGACACTTCTCAGAAAATCTGTAAAAATTTCACTGGAAGAGTTCAGAACATCAACGTTTAGATCACCAAATCACTTTTAGTTTCAGAAGGAACAGAAATAAAACTGTTGTATTTTGGAATCATTAATGACGTCATGTGAAATTTTTCCACAATGTTTACTCTAACAAGGACAATTTCAGCTGCAGCAGTCTATGCCCAAGTGCGATGAATGTGAATATATAGTGGTTTTAAAAAGAAAAATAAGTCAGGATCTCACTATCTTGTTTTGATTCCTCTTCAGGAACTCTCATCCATATGGATATTTTCATAATGTTACAACTCAATCAAGGACCTGGAAGACATTTTGAATTGGTTCCACATCATCAAGTAGATGAAACGCTGTGAAGTGGGCAAAGTGTGAAGTTGCATGAGATATTAAATTGAGGCCAAGAGTAAAATGAAGATGCTAAGATGGGTACTTGGGAAAGGAAATTAAAAAAAGAACATCAAGACCAAAATTTCTCAGAGATCCCATTCGCTGCAATATCAGTGACCTGTGCAGACCACAACTAGGTTAGAGTTCCTGCAAAACTAGAAGACAAAAAATGAGAAAATGACAGAGTTCTCACAGACTGCTGAGCTAAAGGCTAGTCTCAGGAAAGAACATACCCTTACAAAGGCTAAAGGCCAAAATAATAAAGCAGAGGGCCAGCTTCGGGTCTCTCTGCCAAGAATCTAAAAGAGCAAATTCCAAGTGCCAGAAATATTAGATAGCAATTCCTAAACAGAGATACCAGTTCAGAGCATATAAGGACATTGGGTATATGCACACAGATGGAGAGGCCAAGACCGTGAAGCTCAGAATCAAATTTCCAGAATTCAGTGTTTAGGGTATCAGTGCTCAGGTATAATGGGAAAGAGACATGGTCATGAATCAAAGAACCTGGATTTAATTTTTGGCAGCTAACTGGAGGAACTTGGGGCTTCAGTGGTACAGTCTCTGGACCTGAAAAAAAATTTTTTTTGAACTTTCATATGTCAGAAAAATCTGTACAAGATCAACTTGCAGGATGGAAATATAAACTATATTCTCTACAACAGAGGTAATTAACAGGGATCTGTACAAAGGAGATTAGTAATATTCTCAAATTCTTTGATTTATGAAGCCAAGGCACTTGTTTTCTGTGCATCATGCCTTTAGACTCCTAGGAAACATTTTATATCAGAGTCACTTCTGGCTATTAAGGAAGGTATTCACATACACTTCATTGAAGGGGAATGGTTAGGTTAGGTTTAGGGTTTTTGCCATCTTTGCAAGCTGCTTCTTTCCCGATATTAAAGCCCCAGCACCTTCAGTGTGTGACAGAGCAATGGATCTGGTAAGTCTGTGACAGCGAAAGATCCTGGTAAAAGGCTCCTGTTGAAGAAGTTCTGAAAGTCTCTCTTGAACACTGGATCTCATGAGAGGGCATATCTGTGCTCCATGGTGGTACTGTGGCCTTGCCTCTCTACCAACCCACGCATCAGGTGCCACAACAGGCATGTTGCAGGTCACTTTGGTCATGCACATCCTCCATCATCAGCTTCCACAAAGCAGGAGAAAAGACAGGGTGTTTCTAGTGGATGGCTAAGGCAAAGGACAGTCAGGTGGGAAAAATGAAATGCAGGAGCAGGCAGGAGCCTTTGAGCAATTGTGAGATTTGACAAGTCTGTAATTTCCTTAATCTAAAATAAAACGAACATGTTATCCTTTTAAGAGGAAAAAAGCTTGGGGCCCTTAGTCCTAGTGACAATCATCCTAATAACATCCTAAAAAAATCCTGATAACAACCCAAATAACTGAAAAGTCAAAGAAGGGTTGCTGTTAGGTTTAGCTAAGGAAATTCACTTGTGGTTTTAATTAATGATATCCAACTGGCTTAAAAACTGTACTTTGGTCTCTCTTGAGCATGCCTCACAACACATTCACTGAGCCTCCCCATCCTAAACTGCAGGGAAGGAATTTATGATAGTCACTGAAGAGCTAAAAGTGCAAACACCAACCTAATGAATCTTCCTGAGCTGCCTAAACTTGATTGTACCCCTCATGTGTTTGCAGCTATGAATATTGTGGGGGTGAGTTCTCAGTTTCTCAGACCACTTGGCAAGCAAGAGATAGTCTCGGTGAAGCATACAGAGAGGAAACCAGGACAAGAGGCTTCCTTAATGGAAAACATCTGATCAGATTTCTCCAGTATCAAAAGCATTATACAAACAGATCTTTCCGTATTCATCTTGTCAATAATTTACAGTTAAATTAGCATATACTTGAAATCTCCTACACACAGATGGACTGGAAAACTTCCATGAAGCATTACACAATCAAGAGGACGAGTGGATGTTAGATGCAAGAGACCAGGGATCAAAAGCAGGAAGCTACAGCCAGAACAGACAGAAGGGTCTAATAAGCGACTCACACTAACATTGACTGAAGCTTTGGCTCTCAGCAGAGAGCAGCACGAAGCCACCATTGAATGGAACTTACTTTCTGATGTTCTGCTAAGAAAGAAGACAGCTGACAGGACTGAAATGGGCTCTGTCACAGTTAAGGGACCAACTTTATTCTCCCACTGGTGCTATAAATATTCCCTTGATTTAACTGTTTTCCAGCAGTAAGTGCACAGACATGTCAAGAGATACTACTTTTTTTTAGCAGGATTTCAAAATTGTAGTCTCAGTGACTGCTTTTAGGGGGGCACGTAAGTGCCAATCCAGATTGGAAAATCACATTTCTAAATGGCCTCCTTTGAAGCCACACACTCAAAAGTAGCAGATCTTGACAAGCAGAAGAGAATTATGGTATTTACCAATGTGTAAAAACTCACAGTTGCTAGAAATATGTATACCAACATTTTCACTTTATAGTGTATGGATAGAAAGTGAAAAATACTACGCAGTGCTCGGTTAGCCTTCTGCACTGTGAAATGCACTGTGGTCTGTTCTGCTTTCTTGTGCATAGCAGGGTAACAGCTCCCCAGGCAAAGCACGGGGATGTTCAGTGCTGCCTGTGACATTCTCACCTACCTTGTACATTTCAGCATGCATTGTACAGAGCCTACTACAACTATTCAAGATGATGGTAAAGGTCATGTAGATTTCTATAGTGACAAATTCAAAAATAAAACTGATGTAAGAACAGTGTGAAGAAAAAAAAGTATAATGGGAAAATTTCTGGCCTGCAACAAAGTGGGTTCCAATATTCAAAGCATTGTGCATGGAGCTGAAACTGTCTGAGGAAGTGTTGCTGGATTTTTCAACAACTTCACTATATCATCAAAACTTGCATCCCATAAAAAAACCACCTGTCTCAATGCAATCCAATACATTTTCAAGCACTGCACTGCTACAATCTGGAATCCTACTAATTAAGCCTTGCAGGTGAAAAAAATAATCCCCTGCAGAAATCATTCAGATTTTCCAAACTTTCTAAACTTTCTTCTAACTAATTTTCTTTGTGTAACTTGTACAGCTGGCACCAAACATATATTACTGTGGTTTTCTTGGCATGAGGTTGCAATGGCAGAAGGCCATGTTGTTCAAGTGAAATAAATACTAAGTACCAGATGCACTGAAGGACTGGGGCATATACATTTCACTTCTCTCTGTATTTACCACCCTACCCTGAAGCTTGGATACGTAAAACTGCTGGCTGTCTCCTTCCCCTCTTGGCACATAAACCCTGAATTCCCTCAAGGGACTCAAGTGCAAATGTGAGTGTTCCCTGAGTCTCTGGAATACTTTGGCCATGCACACAGATATTTAACATCACTTGGCAGTCAAGTGCCAAGCCCTGCTGGGTTTCGCCAGTTGTTGTTCCATCTGAGGGGTGATCCAGCTGGTGGACTATCAGCGTGACTAAAGGAGGAGTGTTATTCCTGCCTTTGGGAGCACAGCTAACAGACAAACTACTGCTCCCCTTTTTGTACCACAATCTAGTGGTAAATTCAGCAACTGAAACATACATTTACAGCCATCTTCTGCCTGATGGGATTCAACTGGCCTCTCAAAAAAATTTCTCTTACCACAAGTGCTTGTCTGTTTTATGGGGCAGAAATCCTTATGATCTCTCTGGCTGAGTCAGCTTCACTTTGCATGAAAAATTAAAAGCTCATTGGGTGAAGGAAAGTAACTCTGTCACCTAGTGGTCAGGATTCTCTCCATGGAGCTTGTAGTCCCAGGTGAACAGGAGTGGTTACAAATTCTGTAATGAAAAGTTACAATAAACAGTCAACATTGGTGAAGGGATAATGTCCCAGAAATTTCCATGGGGGAATTGATGAATACAAAGCACACTCCTTAAATCTTTCATTATTTAAAAAAAAAAAAAAGGAATGAGGGAGAGTAGAAGTACCATCCCTTATCCTCAGATAAAGGCAGTTTCAGTGAGAAAGATGGGTTAAATTCCATTCATCAGAGCAGAACAAAGTGCACCAGTGTCGCTGTGTGCTGGTTATTGCCTCTGAGCTTTTGTGCTGCTGTCTCATTCTTCAAACATAAAGGACCAACACAAATCTAGGCTTAAGAAAAATACATCCAGCAAGCTGAAGGGTGGCTGAAATATTGCAAATCTCACACTCTTACAATGTATGAATTTGTATTCTAGCACTTGTACCCAGGGACACTGGGAGCCTCTGAACTTGGTTAGTTTGCCTTCCAGCAACCATTTTACAGGTGCAAAGGACACCTGGAGAGTCACTGTACTGTTGTGTTTAGACAATCATCTTCTGCTTGTTTTCTTCCACACAGCAAAATCTCTGAGTCATCAGCATCATTACTGCCTCCCTTTTGCTTACCTAGCCTCATTAAAAGGATTAGACAGATCAGCAAGAGGCAGCAATTTAACCAGTACATACTTTGCAAACAAAGCTACACCAATTTCTTCCATCTCCTCTGATACTTTTGCCACATGAAGAAACACCATGGCCTGATTTTCCCTATGTAGGACTTCTGTTCTTGAAAAGGCAGTGCTTGTTATTTGATATCTCAAATACAAAATGTCCACATATTTTAACTCTTCCCATCAGTCTAACATCTCTATCTATAGTAAGTTTAAGATGCTTATCATTCTATTGTCCAAGCAATTACCCCATACATGGCAGAGAACATTAAATGCTCCTTAAATCCTATTACAGCCAGAGGAAGATGAGTCACTGAATGGCAACTAAAATAACCATGGCATTGAAGACGTTTTCAGTGACTGGTGCACAAAGACTATGGAAAAAGTCAGGATAAGTGACATCAAGAGTCTACTGGTAAAATCTGCCTATTTTCAAAATAAGATAGTAACAGTGGTTGAGATTAATGACTTAGAGATCACAAAGTATATATATGCTCACACAGAAATACACTGTAAATATCTGAAATGCAAGGAAAGACACTTTGTAAAACTGTCATAGAGTACAGAGCAATGTTAGGGGACACAAGTCAAGTCTTATACAGCTGAAGGATAGATTTGGCCAGGGAACATTAAAGGTGAGGCCTATTCTGCCTCAACAATAAAACTGATGTAACAGTTATGGGCATCGACAGCCCTTCCCTTCAGTAGGGAATTCAGTCTAATTCTGTTTCTTACTCTGCTAGGGCAGCGTTTGGTGCTGACCAGGAAGGGGGAGTATCACCTATTGCCCTGAAAAGCACTGTTCCATTTCAGGAGAAAATTATTTCCTTGCCAGTTTGCTATATGAGCAGGCACCCTGCTTGCCCTGCCAGTCTACCTATAAGCAGCTTGTAAGCCTGATGTGATACCAGTGTTTTATAGTTGAGGATAGGAACAGAGAATTCTTTATCTGTTGGTTCTGACTAAGCTGATACTTGCAACTTCCAAGTGAATGCTGAAGTCCTTATTCCTCTCATCTCAATGGGACCTCTGCCAGTGAGGTATCAAGGCATAAGGATGCAGCAGGGTTTCTGCTTTTCTAAGCTGCATCTTAAAATTCTACAGCTATTGTTAAAGAAAAACTAATGAATAAGACTTGGCACAAAGTAACAGGGTAAGCTTTAGCTCTTCTGTTTATTGCATTTCATTTAGTGAACTTCCTTGCATGGGATTAAAGATGTGGCTTTCTACAGTAGCAGGAAATATTTTGATTTCTAATAAAAAAAATCATGTTGATTGTTCAGGCCAATGGATCCACAGCAACCATGACATTACTTGTGACAAGTGATGGGAACGGTGGATATTTTTCGCTAGAGATAGTAAATTGGAAGACAGCTGAAAAATGGAACCAGCACTGGAAGAGATTAATGAGGAACTAAATGATTTACAAGTACCATGTCCTCATTTGACTGGGAATTAGATAAATTAACCAAAAAAAATCAATGCTCTAATGAAGCTGAAGGGCAACTCCACAAATATATTAAAAATACACTTGGAGACAAAGGAGGGAGGGGTGGGGGGAGAAAAAGACGATGGAAAAAGCAAGCAAAGAAAGAAATGACAGCCTACATGTAAAAGGTGCTTAGCAACCCAATGGAAATGGTAACAATTCAAGCAGAAACCCTTAATGTTGTTTCCTGAGGGTGACAGGCAGGGAAGGAGAAGCTGGTATAAGATAGTTGATACATCTATTAATAAGAGGATAACTTGTATGTGGGGAATTCTTATAAGAGAACTGGGTCATGCTACCAAAACTATATAAGAAGTTTAATTTTAAAGATAATAAATTGACTGGACATAGTGTTGTAAATGCTGGAGGTAGAGGGAAATTTAGCTTATATTAAGGAACACACTTCTGAAGATCTTCCAAGATACATTCCTTTGGCAACAAAAAAATGCAAAAGCCACGTAACTTGTCCTACTTCAGCAAACTTCCATAGCCACAAGATGAAAAATATTGATTCTGTACAAAAAAATAAGTCCTATTTGAAAAGGAATACTTCTTGGGAACCTGAAAAATATTACCACATAGCAGGAGATCGTTACAAAGGAAACAGCACTGCTGTTCTTCAATAATTATCATCACCAGATCCATGTCTTGGGCACTGAATTCAATCTGAATTCAAACAAGGAAAGGGGCTACAGCTCAGCAGAGAATGACCAGTTATTTACATATTAATGGTCATCCCTCCAGCCTGGTGTTTTAGTAACACAATTTTCACTGACCCTAGAACTGAGGGCTGTTCATACTTGGTTAGCTTAAGCATTTTAACAGGCCTACTTATTGGTTTCTTTCCAGCATTCAGGTTCCTGGAAAGTGGGAAATGATTCACAGAAAATTTTTACAGGCCAGGTTACCTCTGCAATTTATTAAGGTGATTCAGCTGTACCTTGTTAATAAAACATCTGTAAGATTTTACATCAGTTTTACTTTTGGTGGGAGTTTGCAACTGCAACAGCCATTTTTGCGTAATATAGTCTATACTGTATAACCTGCTTAAAGCTTCCTGCTCTAACACTTAAGAGTGCACATTATAATTAATATGTACATTATTAAAAGCATATTCTTTTGAAGCTTTTCCCAGTTATGAATAAAATTAAAAGAAAATCCAATTTTTCTGACTCAGACACCAAACTAAGAAATGGAAAAAATATTTTAAGACTAGCCTATTTGTTTTCAATTTGAGTATTATCTTTAATATAGACCGTATCAAAAAACTTGCTTGACCAGAGAAGGACAGTGAGAGCCACTCTGCACAGCTTCAGGCCTTTTGGTAAAGGAAGCTATCTGGCCTATCTTATCTGCTGCAATAAATGCTTCTGTATCACTGTGTATTAAAAATATTATGTCAGGAAGAGTCAATACACACCATCCTAGAGATGGAAAACAATTACTGTTCCAAGATGTGAGAACCACTGTTGTAATTTGAGTTGAGCCTAGATTTAACACTTCCTCATCTAAAGTCCAAGCAAGAACCACTGGATCGTGGGCTATTAATGGAGAGTGGGATGATACCTTCCCTTTCTTTATTTTAGTTTCCTTCTGAATCAAATCTCTGATTAATGGTTGGGTTTGATGACCTTGGAATTTTTTTCCAATCTTAATGATTGTCTGATTCTGTGATTCTAGTGCTGAAAATACTCATTTTTGGAAAATACTTGAACTATTCTTGTCAACATTTCAATCTCTTCTTTTTAGGTTTTTTGTTTGGCTTTTTTTGTTGTTGCAGCCAATAGAATTTATTGAATTCAATTATTGAATTAATTTCAAATTCGGATATTATCCTGACCAACCAAGTATGACCTATTTATTATTGAAGGAAGGTAGGAAGCAAGCAGGATGCAATTCTGCTCTGGGTAAAGGTATTTTATAGGTTGTGTATGTGTAAAAAAAGGTTAAGGACAGGGACCATGAGATGAGCTGTCCTTTTAGTGTGACATATAGCAAATTTTAACAGCATACTTAGAACTATCAGAGAATGAAATTCATCTCTGAGTAGAAAATTGCACTTAAGCCTTCAAAACAAGGCTATAAGTGAGAGATAATGGTCATATATACCTTTTCCTGACTCATGAATGGAGCTGAATTTGCTCCCAAGAGTTTAGGATAAATACGAATACTCTTCTGAAAAACTGGAGAAATGCCACAGTTAACCAAAAAAATATTTGTTGTAATGAAGGCTTTTAGTGAAACAGAGAGGTGTTGTGAATTCCTGCACTCTTGCAGAAGTGCCCTTAGTGTACATGATACTTCCTGGTAAGTGTGTTCATGCTGTGCCTCTTCACTGCTTCATAGGAACAGCCATGTGGAATTTTTAGTATTTACTCCTGAGGATTTTCCTTTCTTATTCCATTTGATTGCTTAGGTGGGACAGAACAGAAACACACTATCCAAAAAGTATAATGTGTTACTGGTGGTATTTCAAAAAATGTATAGTTAAAGACAGATTCCTCATTTGGTTTCATTCAAAAACTTATGCTAACTTTGCTGGACACATAAACATAATCAGTGCTTTCAGTGGGGTACTCTTAAAAGATTCATAGATCTTCTAAAAGCGAGATCCAGTTTTTGATCCAATCAGCATGCAAGCACATTTTTTTCAAGGATTTGAATATGAAAATAAAGTTGTCGTAATGTTGTTATGGAGCAGCCCAAAAGAATATTTTTCCAACATGACATCACGTACCCATTAAAAAACAGGTTTGCAAGGCAATGAGTAATCTGATGCGAGCCTAAGTTGTCTCTGTGCTTTGCATAAAGGTTCTCAGTCTGCAGCAGCAGGATCAAATTGAAGGAAAAACAATACAAAGATGATAAGAAGAAGAAATACATTACACTTCTGTTCTGCCTTAAAGATATTTGCTATCAATATTGATAATGTTGCAATGAAATTAAATCTATTCTATGATGTTGTACTCTCAAAACAAACACATTTCTCAAAACAAACACATATTTATTTATCTTCTTCATATAAACAGTCATGCCTATCTGGAAGAATCAGAGTTGTAAAAGGAGTAACTTCCAAAGCACAGGGAACTCGTTATGTTCTTCCCACGTCTTTCTGAAAGTAATCTGAATAATTGATTCAACAATAATCTGAACTGTTGGTCTCAGCAGACAGGCCATGAAGGAACACTAAAACCACTGCTCCTCTGGTAAGGAAATTACTGATCTCTGTGTGCAAGGACAGCAGTGCTTCCTCACCTCCCTTTGAAGAAGGAACTCCACCTGCCAGGACACACTGGGCAGTGAACAAACACCTCCAACACAAACCACCACCAGGTGGGCACTCAGTGCATGTGAGGCCTCTGTGGGGCTGCTGGGGAGATGAAACACCAGCAGGAAAACACGAGTGCGTGTGAAAAGGAGGCAGGAGGAGGGAGAGGAGAAAGGACAAGATCATCTACAAGGTCAGAGGTGCAAGAGAAGAGAAGTTTGTAGCTTCACTTGCAGCACCTTTGGGATCCTTCCCACCAAAACCAGTAGGACCAAAATGCTTCCTGGTGTTTTTAAAGATAAAACAGAATAAATTGGAAGCTGTGAGAGAAACCTCAACATGAAATCACTCTGATAGACTAGTGAGCTGTACAAGAAGGAAAATCAGGTTCTGAAACAGTGAAAAGCTCTGGTTGCCCTGCCATCAATATGCTAAATGAGCCATCCCTACTCTCCACTGGCCCTGGGACAATTGGCAGACGTGCTGGCAGATTCACAGGAGTGCCAGCCACACATAGCATACATCCATGACTCCTTATCCTGTGGAGGACTCGGGACTGATTTCTGCACTACTGGGTGACACTGCTGAAACTTCATAAACCATTGCACCACAGGACGACAATTTTTTAAAACAAAAACAGAGATCAAGAGGAGGAAACCCTGAGGACAAATTATTTGAAGTATTCCAGCACCCCACTGCATTCATACTGTTATAAAGATCACACAAAATATTTGATGGAGCAGCCAAAAGTACCAAAGTGTAAAACATTCACTTCACTATTAAATTTTAAATCTTTAATTATAAAACTGTCTGACCAAGTCTAACTGGCACCTTTACCTTTATGATAACGAGAACAAGAAACAAGGGAACTTGAGAGCATGAACTACTTTTTCATTTCTTTGGATAAAGGCAAAGGCATAAATCTTGCAATTAGGATGGAGTTTGAACTGGAGTATTTGAATCAGACAAACCAGATCTGCCTTGCATGTAAGCAGGGGCTTATAACCTTGGTATGATAGTTAGGACACACACTCATTAATGTCTATCTAGAGCTACAATACGAGTATTCCTTTACATGTCTGTGTCTTTCATTCTCCATTCACAGGCTTTTAAACTAGCCTTTTTTGGCTTGCCACCTGCCTTCTCATCCATTCAGGAAACCAGCTCACTTCATGGACTCAATGCCAACTTCACGCCGAGGGCTGGCACATGATCTGTGGACTATTTGAAGCAGGAAGGGAGCTCAGATCATACAGAGACCTTGTACTATTTCTCCAAACACACACAACATCTATCCCTTGTAACTACACGTGAGGGAACACTAAGAAATGTTCCAAGTAGGTGGCACTTGGGAATGTAGTAGCAGCTCATGACCAGTGTGTCCAGAGGCCCTTCCTGCTGGAATCCTCTCTCTGGCAAGGGTCAGAACTGGATGTTTAAGGATGACAACAAGAACAGAGTTACCAAGTAGCAAAACCATTCCAAAGTGGATGGAAACCATTAGCAATTTACAGCTTCCTGAACTGCTGATGATGTATTTTTATTTTTTAGTCCATGCATTTGTCCTGTCACTTTTGAAACCTGCACAAACTTGTCAGGTACCGAATGACACTTGCCCCATGCAGATCTAATTTTACCTAACTTTTACTGTGTAGGTCTTGAATGCCTGGTCTAGGCCATTTTCTACAGTTTTTGTGTCAGCTGAGAGAAGCAGGGTTTTCAGAGGGACACTCCACTCTATAAGATTAGTTATTGCAGACACTGGGGATGAGTTACCTCATGGAGATATTTCTTCCTCCATTAACTTAGAAGGGAACCTAATGAAAGCCTAGCTTCTGACAGCTATAGCTAGGGGACACAGATGCATTCCCAACAGCATGCGTCTGGAATGCAAAGACACCTTTGCTTTAAATGGGTGATCCAAGGAACACAGAAAATAGAGTTAAAAGGGATCTTAAGAGGGTCCCTTTAACCATACAGAGATTCTCTCAACATCTCAACTGAGCTGTGCCATTGCTTTTTAGGATGGAGCTGGTTACTGAAATGACCTACTCACAGTATGTGTTTTCTTAATAAAGTCCAGGGCTCTGACAAAGAAAACTGAAACTATTAGTACAATATTTGACAACATACTTGACATTTCCAAGAGAATGCACTATATCACAATAACAAAAACAACAATAAAATGCTTCAGAAAAGCTGAATCTGATTATGCAATGAACTGCTAAACAAGAATCTGAACAGAATCTTTAAAGGGGGGAGATAATTAGGCAAATGTTTGAGAGACACAGCCTCATGAATGTCAAATGTCATAATTATCCATTTACTTGATAAAACAAGTGCCCTGTTGATTAAATTTTATTGCTCTCACTGCTTCCTGCTTTAAAGACTAAAACACCAGAATCAATTCTAAGACACCATTTTTTTAGTAAGGGAAAGAGGATGCCTGTGTCAGCAGAGGTCCTCAGACAAATTCTGAGCCACACCTGAGGGTCTGTAGCACCCGCTGCCAATCACAATCACAAATGCCTGCGTTTTGTGGCCTGTGCAGGTGGGAGGGTTCGGGAGAGATTGCAGTTTTTGTTCCATCAGACTTTGTTTTGGGAAATCTAATCCACCCACCAACAGCAGACATTCAATGTAGCAGTCCTCACCAGCCACAAAAGCTGGCCACCGCAGGGAGCCAGGTGAAGAACACGTCACTCTGCTTTACACTCTGCTTTTCTGTAGAACCAGCTATCACCTAGCTTAAAGTAAACATGCAAAAGTCACAACTATTTGTGCTCCAGTCTGGTTCACCGTGGCATTTGCATCCCAGTGTAACTTTATCAGGCATCACCAGAAACCTGGAGTGACACAGGAATTATTTCAGCCCTGGCTATTTAAAGTTCCGCAGAGATGAGCTGTTACAGTAGGTCTGTTTACATGAGAAGAGGGATGTTGTGATTTACAGCTCATGACAGAATTTGGAAAGGTCAGCTGCTTTCACTCTGTATTACACTATCGCTGGCTCTAGCATTAAACTGACCCATCAGTTTTGGAAATCCCTCTATTTCTACATGAGGCTATTTTTACATCTTGCTACTCATGTGTAGCAACAACAGCTACTGCCTCTGTCACCAAATCCAGATACATCAACTCCAGGCTTCTGTCCTGCTTATTCAACGTTGTCACTGCAACTCCACACCCTGCACGGTGTGAAGTGGTGCTGTTGTGTTATGTGGTCTCTAAGCTTCTTGGCTCAAGCTTTCAGTGGACCAGAAACAACTTCAAGCTTATCAAGGGTCTTCTTGCTCCATCTCTGCAGTGGAAAAGAATGGGGACTGTGCAGCAATAAAGGCTGAGCAGCAGCAACTGCAACAATAATACCTGCAGGGATTCCTGGAGAGATAAAGAAAGTATGAGGAAGGGGAGGGAGAAAATAAGAGCTCCTTCAATCAAACCCTCTTTTGATACATACAGAGATGTACAGGAGATGAAGGATTCTCAGCCTGACACGTTGGTATTACAAAGTATCTGCCAAAGGACAGTGAATACCATTACCTCTGTTCTGCTACATTTTGTCCTTAGCAGCACAATAATAAATTCCCAAAGACTTAGGCCAGTTTTCAGAAATAGAACCCCCAACTTAGAGGTGCATTTAGACACTGGCATCAAATGGTGAGAGGTGGCTGCTGCAGGCTCAGAAGTTTTCACGGTTAACCCACCCATGTCTCAACATAAGCCTAGCTACTCAGGTCTGTGCTTCAATTCCTAAAATCCTTTTGTGGTGAACCCAGTTTCAACCACACCCCAAATCCCAGCCCTGCCTGCTCATTAGCTTCTGATTCAGTAACCTGCCAACTAGCCTTGTGTTTAGATGAGCTACACACAACTCCATCAGAGCCTGCTATCACCTTTTGTTGTGATTCCAACTGCTGAGTAGATTAACATTCAGAGGACACAAACATTAAGCATCTTGCTTCATTAATCTTAAGGAATAAATAAAATGGATTCTAAAAGTCTTTCCAACCTGTTTCTCATTCTTTATTGTTTTTGATATACTAAGCCACAGTGTCCCAACCATGGCATGTTTCTCTTACATTCCGCTTACTTCACTATGAAATGACTCAATTCAGCAACAGTGTTTGAAATACACACCGAAGACAGTGTAAAACAGCACCCTTACCAAGTGCGGAAAAAGAAATATAGTTCATAAACAGAGTAGAAAGCATATTTTAAACAACTTCTAATGAACTCCAGAGGCAGCAGAGCTTGAACCAGACAACATACCCCTGACATCAGCATTGGCTTTCAAAAAAATCACATTGTCCATGGGTCATATATTTCATTGCATCTCTGAAGAAATGCTAAATCAATAAAATAGCTAAAGGTTGCCGATGAATCAGACAGTGTTCTATAAAAAGCCCAACCATTATTGCTGCAGGACAACTTAAGAGCTGAGGAAATATTTGCAAGGAAAAGGCCATCCCTCCCACTGGAGCCAATTCATATTCAGTCGTTTGACACATTCCAGCAGACACTAGCAAACAGTACCAGGAGATGGAATCATGTTGGCCTTCTTGCTCTGCTGCAGCAGCTTTTCTTGATGATGGGGGGTTTTTACACATTGTCAGTTTGATTCCTTGAGTGTTCCCCCTCCCTGAGCTTGGATTTTAACACCATTATGAAATCTCAAGCTTACATTGGCAACACATTCACCAATTAACGTCTGTATTACATCAGCACCCATATATCCAGATTGCAAATTCCATACCCAGCCTTCAAAGGGCCACAAAATTATCCATACCTGGTAGCTGTGAGATCAGAGTTGAGAACTTATTAACAATCCACAGTAGATCTTTGGATTAATTGTTTCTGTATAGACCGCAGGATGCCATCCTCTTGCTGAGGGAATTATACGGAAGAAAATAAATACTAGGTGAAAGCAACTTTGATATTCTGCTGAAAGTCCAGAAATTTAGCCTGTTGGTGTCACAGAATACTTTTGTTTCTTGTTTCCTTCATATGCTGACATCCGTCTTATTGAGTGGAGTTCTTAGAAAACCAGACTATCGTACTCAACTGACTCAGTTTGCACAGAAGTAAAAATAAATGTACGTGTCTATTTCCTGAACTCCTGCAGAACACTTTGATCTTTTTAGGCTATCAATTTTAAAAGAGGGAAAAGCAGTCTAAAAGCCAATTCTGTGTTGATGGGGAGGTTAAGAACTACTGGAATAAAGATTATTTTAATTTCATGCAAAAGCTGGGACTAGAACTTTTATCTCCCAATGTAAACATTCTAAAAAGTGCTCTCTTTTCAGTCATAGGAACATACAATTTCTCCAGTAGTTTCAGAAAATAATAATCCGTTCCAGAAGCATATAGTACATATATTATGTCTTGGCAACACAGTTCTCTATTCTGCTGTCCTGTTGCTAAAAATACAGATTTTTTTGCAACCATACTTTCAATATTCATTTAATATTTGCAAACAGGCTGTCTTCGACAAACAGGGCTTTTGGATAAGCGTCACTGAGCACTGTGTTCAGCTCCATTACCTGCAGTGTCACGGCCCTCCGAAGATGTATCCTCCCACTGTTACCACCAACACAGACACAAAAAAGGGGTCTTATTCTCCTCGCAGTCACTCTCCTGCAAGCTTCACAGTTGGAAAAAGCCAATCTCACCTACATTTCATTACTCACCTTAAAGAATTTGAAAGTGCGGGGCAATGTCAGAGAGAATTTAGGGTTTATACATGTCTTACTTATAAGAGTTCAAGTTTTGCCCTACATCTATACCCTCCTTCTCTACACACTTCCATTCTAGATTGACTTCTCATAAGCACTTAGCAGTGGCAAAGACACATTTTCAAGCAGATGACTTTGTGGGTGACCAAATGCTCACCAGTTAAACATATATCAAAATTGTTTTCCTTATTTTATAGGAAGGCAGCCCAGAAAGACTTATGGATTCCAAAATGTTTACCACCATGTGTATTTCAACATTGTGCTTGCTGGCAGATGGTAATTAAAAACTTATTTTCAGCTACCAATTCTCTGGAACACTTATTTACAATACATCAGTTTTTTCTCTCTCCTCTGGTGGACCCACTTCATCCTCACAATGTATGGATTACAAATCTTTTCCATTTCTTTATACCTTTCTGATGTTAGACTCTGAGATACTGGACAATGAGAAGGAATGTCAGACAGTATATGGCTAATGAGTTTCCCTGTAAATTCATCAGGCATTTCCATTGAGCATTGCTGTGACTTTTATCCCCTTGAGATTATCCTTTTGATTCCAATTGCCTTCTGTCATTTTCCTGACCAGAGCATTTATCTTGTAATAATTTTAAATATGTTTCTGCAAAACAGTCATCCTTTTAGCCCTAATATTTTTTAAAATAAATAAATCCTCTGCTGCACAGTATTTTTGTCATTATTCTGTATTCCTTTTGTACAACACTGATTTCTTTTTCATATTCAAACCTGACATAAGTGGCATAAGTGGGTGGGATGATGAGCGAAATTCAGTCCATGTATCCTCAAGCACAGAAAGATTAAACCAAAAATTAATTAGACCTTAGTAAGTAAGGCTCTGCTGCAGGAATGACAAAGCAGAGCATCTCAAATATTGAGTGTTTCTTATATGTGAACATTCACAGACACAGAGGATACAGATACAGAGGATCTTTTCTTTCCCACAAATTCTGATTTCCAGAATGCCATTAACAACACCAACTCACTAAGCTTAACAAAGATAGGTGTTCTTGTCAAATTCTCATCAAATGACATTTATATGCTTCACCCATATAAGCCTTTAGTATTAACACAATAACTATTCCCACAAAGTAACTGCAGATTAGTTTGCATTGTTCAACATTTGTCAGGCTCTGAAAGGAGCACAGAGCATACCTGGAGTGAAACCTTTACCCCTCCAAATTTCTGTGGAGTGCATCTTGTGGGTTTCATTGTGGTAGAAGAGAAAGCTATGGGGAGCACCTTAAATATTATATTTTAGATGAGCAATATCTATATGTACAAGCTCCTAACATCAGGGTGAATCTTGCCACTGATTTCCAAAGCTGTTAGGCAAACCCTAAAAAGTGCACTGAACATATTCCCATTTCTTCCCCATGAGTGCAAATAGTGCTGGGCACAGCATGACTCCTCCTGTTTGGGTGTTAAATGGAGGCTGGAAAAAGCAGATGGCTTTTTGTTACTGGGATGCTGAGGGTACTACAGGGAAAAGACAGTTAAGGATGTAACTAAATCAACATTTCTGCAGTAAAAAAAAATGAGCTGGTGGCAAAATGTGTGCAACTTTTATAGCATTATTTGTGTTTCTTCAGGCTTGCGATATGGTATTGTAGTGGTATCACCTCTCTGCCTGAAGTGTGTCAAATCTAAAGTGTACAAGTTCCAAAAGAAACAGACTGTTAAAAAAGATATATGAATGGTGAAATCTTTAAACAGTTGATGACTATACCTACAAGACCTTTTCAGATGATATATTATGGCATGTATCTCCATCTTTTTCTCCCTGTACTATTCAAAATGTTAAAACTGTCTCTGATTATGATTTGTGTCTGAGCTAAGAATACAGAAACTGATCAGCTACAGCTGCTTTATCACACTTCTCAGCAGGTGTAAACTGAGATATTTCTATTGTACTTTTTAGGCTGAAGTTTGCTCTTTTCACCTCCTCAAGAATGCTGGTTTTGCAGTTGGTGACTTGGAAAGCTGCTCTGGTACCAGGATCAAGGAAAACAGTTCACAACTGGCAACCACCAAGGACAGTCAAACTTCAGACCCTACTCCAGAAATGAACTGCCCAAGCTTATACACTGCACTACTGGACAGGCCACTGAAGGACCTGGCTGCCACTGGACTCTCACATTAGGTCCTTCTGATGGGAGCATAAAGAATTAAGTGCTCCAGCACATTCAGTCAAACAAGGTCAGAAAGAAGAAAATTAATGTCATGTTACATTTGATCCGGTGTCAGTGAAGTTCATTTTCAATAGAGGTTGTGTCAGTAGGGCTCAGGTCGTTGAACTCTTCCAGCCACTTTTCTTGTCTGATTAATTTTGCTTATTATTTGATAGCTTACTTGTATGGTGGAGTTTGCCGAAATCCTCTGGCCACTGTGGAATAGAATAATGCACTGTAATTTTGCCATTTCATTTTAAATCTCAGCTGAAAACAGCTGTTCCCCAAGTCTATAATTTGCTGTGACTGACGACTCCTTCTGCTGTTATTTATCCAGGTAAGTATATTATTTAACTCTGTGAAGCACATTGAAATACAGTCTACCTGGAGAACACTAGTAAGTGGAGAATGAAGTGGTGCTCTTAAATCAGATTTCACAGATGGCTTTGAACGACTTCTAAAAATTCTCACCTGGTGTTTCCTGTACAGTCATTCTTTGCGCATCTATTCCATAATATGATGTGAAAGGAATTTTCGGCTTCAGTCCTTCTACTTTCTGACTCCAGCAGCTCCTGAAAATCTTTCAGATCAAAGAACCAATGGCAGTTTGTCATCTTTGTAATGATGCATTTTTAAAAGGTATAGCTGGTGGAAGAAGTTACGTGTACCTTTTCTGCATCAGTGCATTTTTCCAATTAAGTAAGATTCTCTGTTTCTGCAGGCTCGACTGGTCAGATAATGGACTGCAGTGAGATATGTCCTGAGCTGAATGCTGCAACAGGGACAAAATTAATGCTGGGAGAAAAATGACATGAAAAGGAAAATTAAGTGGAATGATTGCAGTAAAACTATATAAGTCACTTCTAAATTGTTAGAAAAATTAGAAGAGTGTTAATCTTTTATATTTAATGGGTCAAATTAATCCCTAGTTTTTATAGTCCATTAGAATCTAATAGAAAAGTGAAAAAAATCTTGTGAAGAATCTTTAAGCAAGCTGCAGAACTTGGTTGAAAATTATATCCTTTCTACACAATACTGCAAGTTATTTTTTTTCTTAGGGTATTGAAAAAGGATACATTTTATAATGACATTCTGTTGTTGCAAGGCTTTCATATGTAGGGAATTCTACCCAATCCATTCCTGCCTTGTGGATATAGGATCTTTATTTGGACCCTGGATGTTGAATAACATACAATTAAGTCTGTCACTGTTCTGCAATGTTTTCCTTTCTAGCCTTCAGATACCTGGTCAATTCAAATGGAAAATGGAAGGGTCACTTACTGCATGTATTTACAGTAAAAAGGCAAGTGGTGTGCTCATTGCAACTTGTTCTTTAGTTAGTTTTCAGCAGGGAAAAAAAAAAGAGAAATGTGAAAAATTGCCTGTGGTTTCCTTTTACTTCAGTAATGTGGGTTCATGATGAGTAAATAGACTGAGGAGTAGGTCTTGGGCAAAGAGATGCAGAATTACCAGTGGCCACAGTATCCCACAAGTGTGCCACAGTAAGGCAGGCTGCCCAAAAATCCTTGTCAGCTTTCAAGCTGGATTTCAAATTGCTGTACATGCCCATGATACCAGATCTTCTGATCAACCATTGAGATCAATAGCTTCTTGGATATGTAGCTAGACACAGATTTAAAGACCTTATAAGGAGCAAAGGGTCCTTACTTAAAAATTCTTTGTGGGAAGGAAAAATGCAAATGAATGAGTCATGGCTTCAATTAACATCAAGTGCACTCTAATGGCCAGCTTCATTCTGTCTGATTCATCATGCAAAGCTACATGTAGCCCTGCAGAATGTATAACTGAGGGTTTACTAGTGCAGTCACTCAGTTTGCAGAGTTCCTGTGCTGGTTCAGGACATGAAAGTACTCTAAGCCCATGACTGTCATGACATTCCAAGATTCAGGGTTTATAGTTACACATGGCAGCACACTGCATTCCCAACAAGTCCTGTCCAAAATGATGTGGTCATGATGGATGACTGATAAAAGTAGTCCTACTCTGCGAGAATAAGCCTCTCTGCAAGAGTCATACAGAAGTGAAATGCTATCAATAGAAAGAGAACATAATCTACATAGAGAAGGGTTCTCATTTTTAAAAACAGTATAGAATTAATCAATACATCTCTGATCTTATTATTCCCGTTTACTAAGATTCTGACATAGAGAGGCAAGGGCTGTACTCTGACACTATTATTAGACTATTTCCTCTTAGCAATAAGCCAATTATTTTTGATTAATAATTAATGAAGTTCAAAATATTAAAAGCCATAAAATTTCCATTTATTAATTCCTGCATCAAGACCATCAATTGTGTGCAATCGAAATTGAACAAATCTTTCAAAAGAAAACAGGGAATTCTGATTTTTTACATTAGAAATTTTCAAGAACCCACCACTATTCTACATGAATGATTTCCAGTGATTGATTATCTTCTTTGTTAGAAAGGTGTATGCTATTTCTCTGAATCCCAGTGTCCACCATCATGAATAAGTACTACAAAGTTTAGGTTTTTTTATACTTTCAGGAGCAAAAATAAAGCTAGAGCAGAAAAAGCAACTGATATCAGGAATTGGACAAAATAAATCACCACACATTTTATAACTTGTATTTATACCCAATGTCTGAATGGGAGATTAAAAGTTTCTGTCTTATTAGAGATGTGAAATCATTTGCTACAATCTTTTTCTTTCAGGAAGGAAGATATTTTTCTGCTCTAAGGAGCAAAACATAATAACTGAAAACCTCAGGTTTGTTTTTATTTTTAACCAACAATTACTCACTAGAATGGGACAAAGCTGAACACCACTTGAGTACCAGCAAAGGGCTAGCAAGTAAAAATGTACAGATCCTCCACAAGCAGAAGGCCTGATTCAGTGACGGGGACAGATGTGAATGGATTTTGAGGATGCTACTTTAGAGGATGCTACATTTGTGGAATGCTCTTATGAGCCAAAACACAACACTAAGAAACAATGTACATGTGTATATTATATCACATTGCAATAGCTTGCAGAGCTATTCAGCCAAATTATCTGCCAATTTTAATTCCCAGCATAGACTGCTGCAAAGATATGCACGTTTCCACCAGTAGATGCCATAGCCCATCTTCTAGAACCAAACAGAAATGGAAATGTTTCCAGGTACTGCAGTAACACTGAAAATTACCATCCTACTTATTAGCAGAGTTAAAATTCTTGAGCAATATTTGTCTTTCTGGTTTTAAAATCTGAAAAACCAAAAACTTTGCTTAGAAGTAAAAGACATCCATAGAGAACAAATCTGAGAGAGAGAATGCTCAGTGGTGAGCCAAAACTTTGCTAGTTCATTCTGGACTGATGCTATAGTAATAGGGACTATTGAATGTGTTGGAAAACTGCAAGGTTCATTTCCCTCTCCTCATTCAATAGCCAGCTAAAGGGATACTGTCATTTCTTCATCAACACTGCTGACAATCAGCCTGTGCTTTGGATCAGAGGACAGGGATACACAGGGTTGTGCTAAGGAAAAAAAGCCATTTGGATCAGGTTTCCAAATCAGGAAAATTATAAAAATCACTGGTTTTATCCCAGGCAGACATAGTATTAATAGACTCCAACACTCACATTTATTCATCCAGTTTCCTCACGGACTTCTCAAGCATTCATATGATAGGAAGTCAGCAAGCAGTCACAGTGAAATTTACTTCTAAACCAAGTATGACTCCTCCTCAGCTCCTTCTCACTTTTCAGCATTTTTTAACCTGCTCAAATACTCAGGATTCAGAACAATCTGCTTTAAAAACAAAATCAGTTCCTTTATTTCACATTAGAAAAAGATGAGTTGTCAAGCACAATCAGAATAGTCTTCATTTTCCAGGAACAATAAAGCCAGCCTACCTAGGTTTGCATTGTTTTGTTGTGTGAGATACAGAGGGGCTGTCTTCTATCTTTGGCATGGAAATTCCAATGCATCCTAAATTTTATTAACAGATGAGACAGCAAGACATTGTTTGTGGCTAAATTCTGCTAAAATCTCTGCTGCTAGGCAACCTGCCTTAAGCACAGTGTGAATAAGGTCAGTCAAGTTTCTAGTTCAGCAGGAACTGTGATATTCATTTTGTGTGAGCAAAATTTGATGGCAGGCTTGATCTCACTCTTGAATCCAAGTTATCCCTTACTCTTCATCTCCCCCTCTCTTGTATTTGGTCAGCTACTCATCAGCATTGAAATACTGCAAGGATGAGGTCCCTCCTCACACAGACTGATGCTCTAACACAGGCATCATGGGAGAGGCTGGTTATTACAATGCACTTTAGCCTGGAAACCTGCTGAATATTGTGCTGTGCTCAACACACACATTGCAGGCCCTTGGCAGATGCTGGGACAGGGACTTAGTAAAATATGCTAAGAGCAAATAGAATGGCTGCAACTGCTATGAGATTACACCTCTCACACCAGGTCACATCTGAGGACAGGCTGAAGCCATTCCAAGCCAACAAAAAGACTCTCTGCTTTTCCTCCAGCTCCCCAGAACCACAAAGCCTGCAGGAATCCATAACTCAGTACAACGACTATGTGCAGTGCCACAGACACAGAAGAGACAAGCTGGAGCAGAAATCAAGTCTTTAGGGCTAGTGGCTCAAAGGCCAAGGGACAAATGACTTCATGTTATGGGGCCAGATTCACCACAGCTAACTTCAGGTCCTCCACTCAGGCTTCCAATCCCAAGCTTCCTCTGTGTCTGCCCTTCAGTGAGCAGCTCAGACAGCCTCTGCAAGTAAGTTAGTTGTTCTAGCCCACATGCTTCAGCTGAGTGAACAAGGGGTGAACAAGGAGCATGGATCCCTTTCCTGATAACTACTCGACTGCCCTGCACTGCAGGGGTTGCACTATAGCTCATTACAGCCTGATTCAGTGGGGACATGGTGTCCCCTAACTCCAGCTAGCAAGAGTTGTAGGACTGTCTGAATTACCAGAACAGTTGAGGACCATGTCCTGAACTGTATTAGAAAAAAACCCCAAACATCAGTTTCCAGTCTATATGTCAAATTTTCCAAAACACAGTTGTCCTGAAGATATGGATGGTTAAGAAAAATGGATTACCTGCCATAATCATCCAAATTCTTCTTTGTTTTGACACTGGATCTAGATATACACTAAGTAACGAATACACAACATACAAACAACAATATGGTTGAATACTAATCCTTGCTACTGTGTGGCAAAGTTGATCAAGGGGGTTTTTGATCTAGCTTTTAAAAAGTGCAAGCAGTGAACTGTGTCTATGCATTTTAAATAGCCTGAATGCATAATATAGTGATTTTTTTTTTTCATTATCTCTTACACAAAATATAGTGAGTTTAACACACTTATAATACACGTAGGATAGGGGAGTTTGCTTCATGGAAGCGCTGCATGTCATATTGTGCTTTGAATAATATGTCTGAAGTTTTATTCAGATTTTTTGTCACTTTAAACAGAATTGTCATACTCGTGTTTAAAATAACTTTGGCCATTAAATCTTCAAATAAAAGCAAAACGTTAGTCATCCTCACTACAAAGCTGCACCTGGTAGACTTTCATATGAGAACTGCTTCCTGAAAGACAATGGACCAAATGCAGATGACAATGAAAGTATTTTGCAAAACAAGAACAAAAAGTAACATGCATGAAACACCCCCTGTTTTGATGGCCAAAACAGTCACTGTTACAGTGTAGGTACCTGAAATCTTCATGAAGTCAAAGAAATCACTTCGAGCCATTGACTATGTGCTGTCTAAATTACATCTTTCCAGGGCAGAGGGGTTTTTTTACTACCAGATGGTTGTTGCTCCAGTTGTGGTAGCCTAGATATGTGCTGACATCTAGTGGCTCTTTAGAGAATAAATACAGCCAAACACTCATTAATTCGCAATAAAGAATAATAATCTCAGATTCAAAAAGGTATTTTCTCCCTTTCCTTCCTTTCCCCCCCACAATGCGTGTAATAGTGTTCTAGATAACTGAATTTTAGTGATTATTGTGCTTTCTGATATTAGTTCAAGCTGATGTTTTCTAAAGCACTGTTCCCATTGACACCATGCTGAGTCCTTTGGGAAAAATCCACCTGGAGGCATTTCTTGACTGACAATCACCACGTATTTAAGCAGAGACTGTAAAATTGAAAAAGAAATAGATGGGAGTGCAGTTCTGCATGTCTGGAGCCATGGTAGGATCTGCATTACACCTGATTTGATCAGAGACCCTTTAAGCTATTTCTACTAAATTCAGATCAAGTTTCCCCTAAAGAGTTATTTACCCATTAATGTAAGTAAATGGCTACAAATGGCCTTTAAACAATAATTTAAAGCTTAAATTATAATTTAGTTTACTACTATATTGAAAATGCCTTACTATATTGTAGATACCAATGAATATTTATGAGATAACAGTCAAAACTCTGCTTAGAAACCCACTTTCCATAGTATTTACTCCATCTTCATTTAGCACATATTTCTGTTCATTTGCAAAGCCATGCATGTAACGCACCCTTTACTCAGCATAACTAAACTGGGGAGAAACTACTAGAACCTTAACCACTGATTTCAAAGCAAGCTGAAGGAGGAAACACAACCAGAAAATCAACTGCCTTTAGGAAGAACTGATTTGAGAGACCAAAAACTCCTGCTTAGGTTTCAGTTGATTTTAGAGTCCCCACCACTGGGAAAGGCGTTTATTACTTGAGAAAGAAGACAACTGGAGGTCTCATAGTGATGTACGTGGTCAGAAAACTCCAGTCATATTCAAACCCTAAAAAGAAGGTCTATACCATCTCTGAGGGGTCCCTGAGGCCTTTTTTTAACCAGCTCTGGTTTCCAGGACATAGTCTTTTAGGCTAAAGGAATAGACCGTTGCAGAAGACCCCAGGTCACAGAGAGGGAGAGGAATAATATGCTGAACTAGCATTGAAAAGATTTATTCTGTAGGAAGAAAATGGAAAACACCCCCATAGCTTTGAAAAGATTTATTCTGTAGGAAGAAAATGGAAAACACCCCCATAGCTGGCATATATGTGCTGTCACTGTTTCACATAGTCACCAGTGTACCTTTAGTGTTTCCCTGACATGTATCCACCAGTGTCCCCAATAACACAGCATGCTCAGCTCCTCTCATGAACAGGTCATTACTTATCACTTGCCTGACATTCATTTTGGGGGTATTACAATTCGAGTGGCTGCTCAGCTGGTACCCTATAAAGAGTCTTGCCACATAATGTTATTTTTCATTTTTTGCCTCAGTGCAAGACCTGCTTGTGATTTATCGGCTGTAGCAAAGCACAAAGCCATAATTTTCTTTTATTGAACTCACTCTGGGTAGCCATCACTCTGCAGAAATGCAGATGGTCATCTTATTCTTATTCTTAGCAATGGGATGAATGCCACAACTCTGCTGACAAAGACAGCAAAGCAGCTATTTATAATAGTAAGAGAAGCATTCAATTTAATATCTATGTTAACTGCACATAGTTAGGCTTTTTGGACACAGTTGTTATAGGATCCTGCTCTGCTAATACTTCAGGACTTTACAGCATTTAGGCAAATTTGCATAGCATGTGTACTGGCATCCAGGTGCGATTTCTCTGCTTATGGCAAATGAAACTGAACTATACCCTACTATATATATAGTTGGCCTCCAATTGAACTCTAATCATAATCAGGCTTTATGATGTGTATTTGAGATAGTGCAGTTTAGTAATTCATCTACCTCTTCCCTTATTTCAGTTTTCAGGGGCATCCACACACTGTAGATGAAATTCTGGTTCTGGATCAGAACCTATGAGCTTGAGTGAATTAATGTATTTAACTATTTCATTGTCAATGGAATTAAGGAGATGACTTGCAGCTTCCCTTCCGTCTCAGAAGATATGGATTTAGGGAATTTCTGGTGCCAGCATGAAACACAAAACACACATTCTCTGTTCTGAGTTGAGAAGAGTGGCAGTGAATAATTCACAGCAACTAGTGGAGTGCCCAGAGACTTGCCTTGTGATGGCCAGTGAGTTTGTGGAGAACAAAAATATGGTGTTGAATATTAAACAGAGAGGGTCAGGTGTATTTTAATAAGCACCCTGCTGGATCCTGCCAAAGGACCCCCATGCAGTCCTTAACAGCTGAATCTGGAATGTGCTTCGTTTCATCACAGAACTGGCTATTGCTACAGCAGCGGCTCTTGACAAATAATTCAAAGAAACAAAACAGAGATGCAAGTCAAATCCAGGAATTAGAGTATTTAATCGTTTAGAATAAGGGGAGCTTTACCTAGCATTTTCAGTGAATAGATTCAGAGCAAAAATTCATCCAACATCTGCTAATGCTGCATTTTAGCATTGCCTCTTCAATCAGAGTAAATTATATAGCTCAAGTGTTCATATCACCAATTAATCTCTTCTGAATAAGATCTGAATATTAGTTGCTTGAAATAGGCTTAATATAGTCATAATTGTACAAAACATGAATACCATTTTTCATAATAATTAGGTAGTCACTTTGCCCTTTCTCTCAATTTGTCTAAATATTCATATTTACATTAGAAGTTAGCAGTTAATTTTATCCATACAACCCTTCTCAATTACTCCATTGGTCAATAGAACCTTCAGCTTAAGGCATCAAACCTGTGCAAAGCACAATGTTCAGCGTGCAGTGTCTCAATTTCCTCAGAGGCCCATTTGAAAGGACTGGAACTCTGCTCCAGCAAGCTCATGGCAAGGAAGCAAATAAGGTATTTCCCACTCTGGAAAAGGCTCAATGAGAGGAACCAAGCACACTGACCATCAGATTCTTTCCTCCCAAGCTGAGAGCATGCCAGGAGCTTGCTGTGAGAGGGCCATGGAGCCTTCCAGAGCAACTACCTTGTGCCAAAACTACCCAAGCGTTACAGTGCTCTTCCATAGCACAGTCTGAGCACCTCATTTGCTGCAAAGACCCCAAAAGTGACAAGGAGATAATTACTCTGACCTCTGCTTGTTGGAAGTTGATAGAGGGAGAGTTGATAGCAGCACCGTGAACTGTCCTCATGTTTCATTTGCTGATGTGCTGTAAACCTTTGACTTGCTGCCAAAATTTAAGGTTGCCATATGAGATAGTCCTAGCTAAGAAGTTCAGTTTCTGTGCATCTTCCTGCCCTTCTGCTGGAGACAGGGGTATGATGTAGCTAAGAAAAGAAACACAAAAGCTCAAGGGCTGTGAATAATGATCTTGAATAAGTTGTTGCATTTGTAAAACAGAGATAATACTATTTACCTTCATATTAAATTTATAAAATACTTGTCCCCTGCTGGAGTCTCTAAATCCCTTATTAGACCACCAAGAATTCTCTTATACATTTCCTGCTGGTTTTAATTACTTACTCCCAATTTCAAGGATATTTTCCTAAAAAAAAAAAACAAAAAAAACCAAACGAACAGAAATCATGCATTTCAGAAACAAACACAGCAGCACTCAGGAAGAGAATGAGACTTGGCTTGNACACACAAAAAAAAAAAAAAAAAAAAAAAAAAAAAAAAAAAAAAAAAAAAAAAAAAAAAAAAAAAAAAAAAAAAAACCAAACGAACAGAAATCGTGCATTTCAGAAAGAAACACAGCAGCACTCAGGAAGAGAATGAGAATTGGCTTGCAATAATAACTTTAAAGATACTGTAAATGCTTTATTAATCCATGCTGTTGACAGCTTTGAATGCCAAATTATCTGTGTTGCACTGAGCCATGAAACTATCCCATGAGGTACTAAAGTCCACCTTGAGACAGCATTGAAGCCAAAGCTTTGATCCTCAAGGCTGACTTGAGTAAATCATTATTTTTAAACTCTTTAATCCATCATGCATCCATAACACATAATTTTAGTAATGCATTTGACTTAAATTTCTTATTACTTCAGAATTCAGTCCAACTTCTACTGCAAATAAAGTCAGAGTTCCCAGGGGCTCCAGAGAGCAGAATTACTTCTGCTTTACTGCAATTCTCCATTGAACTGATGAGACAACAGAAAGAATATGTCATCAGGAACCATAATTTTACCTTCTTTAGGTGCTCTTTCTCTTTTACTGTATTTCAATGCAGCATTTTCTGGAGAGGAAGAGCACAAGAACTGGAAGTCTAGAGGTCTTAAATTTCAGTTCTTCTTTCCACACCAGTTCCTGAGATGACTGCTAGAAAATGACCACAGATATCACACTTAGTAGTAGACAGCACCTTACATCAGCTCAGACATACCAAGCTAAGGACTGGGACTTTAGCCACACTGCTAAATAAAGTTCAAGCTGTGTGGCATTGCCTCATCACTCTGCATAATGTTTGGCTGAGGGTTTCCCTTTGGTCCCCTGTGGTTGCCTCATAGCCTGATTGCATAAATGCTTTTTCATTGTGTATTATTTTCAGTTCAGAGCATTTTAAATAATGTTATGGCAGTGTCACAACTCATCAAAACAACATTTTATCAGCACAGAACGCAGGCTATAGGTTGCATTATCTGTGGTTTAACAGAAGCCTTGAAGGTGCAAAGCATCTCAGGACATCATTAGAGAGAGGGGAAAACAAAACTGGTCCTGACAACACAAAACAGTGCCAGACTGCAAAACAAGCATTAGCAGCCCCAGGAGTTCATTCTCTGTCCCTAGTCTCTCCTCCAGTACAGACACAGCCATGGATCCCTACATGTTCCACCTGCCCCGTGCATACTGTAGGCTCTACCCACCACAGACTGTACAGGGCTGCCTCAGGCTGCCCCTCCCTGTAGACATACATCTTGTGCAGCCAAATGCAAACTCAATTTCTGCCTGCAATGCAATGATAATAACATTTACCCAATTACTCTCCATAAAGCTCACCTTATCAATGCCAATATACCATTCATTGTATTGAAAAGATGTATCTTCTTTGTGAATACATATCTTCAATAAAGAGAGTAAACAGAAAGATGTTTTATATCGCTGCGATTGCAAACTGTACCCATGATTTAGGCAGTCATTTGCCAAGGGCTGTAAAACACACACACTTCTGAAACTGCCCTATCTATTAACTGTCAGTTCAAAATCAAAGGCCAAAACAAGCTCTTGCTGGCAAAAATAATTAGTGCCCGAATAGTGCTGCAGCATTCTGCTCTCTCTGCAATTCCTGGAAGGACAGGTTGGAGATGGAACCAAGGGTGCTCAGCTGCAGGATACCCCCCCAAAGAGACATTGCCTACAGAAAATACCACCAGCAAAGCTGAGAGGAGCTGTATGTGCCTGCTCAGAAATCCTGCACACTTACTGCTTGGCTGATCTATGTGCCTGTTAATTTTCACGGTGGTGCCGTAACTCAGACATCATTCCAGTTGAAGGAAGCTTATTTTGTATGATACGCAGTGCCCTGAAATAAAGCCTGTCACTGCTGTCTCAAGCTTACATTGCTACCAGGAGTCAGTGAATCTCAGTGAACTTGACAGTGTCTTTGGAAAACAAATTTCTTACTGCTCAGAAAAACATCACGTGCTTAGTGTGAAAGGGATTGATAATACAATCCCTTGCTTTGCCTGCTCTGCTCTTTTCAACTCGCTAAGTCTTCAAAAATCTCCTTGCTGGAAAAAATGAGCTGAAATGTGGATGATCTGGTTCTGTTTACCAGAGGTATATATTGCAGAAATGTGTCAGTGAACTTGTTTTCTAGGTAACATTTTAAAAAATCACAATCAGATAAATGTTTCAGATTTTTGCTCTTGCTTTCAGGGGACCTAGATGAAAAAGACAGATTTAGGTAGGAAAAAAATAATTTTAAAACAGTCAAACGTTACCAGCATAAAACATCATGATTCTTCAGTGAACACTGTTTTCATTTAGTACTGCACACATGGCAAGGGCAACAAATCCACTTAGACCAAGCAAGGGAAAATATGCTTTCACCTACCATCCTGAAAAAAACATGAATGCTTGTCCTCTGGGTTATGTCCAGCTGACATCATCCCCTTAAACCAAACTTGTTTATATAAGCTGCAGAAAATGACAGTTCTTCTATTGCTACCATCACAGAAAAAATGACCCTTCATAGAGGGAAATAGCAGATATCCTACCACACACTAAGTTCCCAGTGAGCAGTTCGGTGTGCTTGCTTTTAGGTGCTTAAGATGCTGTGCATCTCCCTGTTTACTTGCGAAGGACCTAATTTCTACCATAAGAGACACTTCAGTATAATAAAATGCTTTTCATTAACTGTCTCTCAGTTGGTCCTTCGGTCACTAATTTCTCCTGCAGAAAATGCAGAAACCAGTGCTAACAACAATTCTGACATCATCATTTCGGTACATTGCAGCCCTTCCTGCTTAGACATGTGTAATTTAGCAGCACCTTTCAGTCTAGTTTTGCAACAGCAGAATAAAAATATGACCTCTGAATCACATTTGGTTGGCTAAGAGGGAGACAAAAATCAGAGCTCTCCAGAGGCTTGGCATGCTGGATTTCCATATTGGTGGTATTGAACAGATAGAAATAGGAAGGAAAAGAAGTTACAGCGAGGCTGTCCTTTCACAGCTAAGATGAGCTGTAAAATAATTGCTAATGAAGAAATTCATTTCCTATGAATACACGATTAGCAACTGTAATTCTTATGAGAGAATTAATTAAGATCAGCATAATGGTAGCAATATATAAGTTTATATGACAAAAAAATTATCTTCAACAGTTCATTAATATTAAAAAGTGTCATTAATATTACTTTAGAAAACATTCTTGACATGTTTGTAGGTATACATCTTTATGTTTTCTGTGTAGTTACAAGTCCTTAGCACTATAGAATTCGAACACCTTACAACTTCCAAAGGAAGTCCATTGTTTTTTACTTACTTTTCTTCAAGGACGGGAGATTTTAAAGATCATGAAAAACAGTCAAAATGCTCCACATTTTCCCCTATAGCTCTGCATATTCATTGTAAACACAGCCCTAGTCTTCCTAGTGTAATGGTGTCAACAATCAAAATCCTTGTTATTTTGCAAGAAGAAAATAAGAAATCCACAACCAACAGTTGAAGCCAACTGAGAGAAATAAGTGTGGCTCTGGCTTCTATTTCTACCTATAAACTCTCCCACAAACACAGCAAGGAGCAAGCTGAACATGACTCAGAAATGATCATGCTATTTGTACAAGGAGGTACTCACCAGTTAAGACACAGCAGAAGCTTCATGCTCTGCATTCTATGCAACAAGGGATGCTGCAACCTGACATTCAAAGCAGTGCCTTGGAACTGCAGGCAGCTATGGGACTTGGGGAAAACAGAGGGGTTCTATAAGCCAGTTTATTAGCAGGACAAAGAAAGAGTCTGTGCAATTATCATAACAGTCAGACAGCTATATGAGGCCCAGTTGCAGCCACAAGCTGAATGGAGAGAACTGAAGGCAGGTGAGACATTTCTTCTGCTGTTGGAAAAACGTCAATGACACTGTCCAAGCGGCCTGAAGGAACAGAACTGAATATCCACCAGAACAGGTAGATTCTACCTCAGGAAGACTCAGCTGGAAAGAAGTGGCAAAATTTCAGAATGAAAAGGTGTGAACATGGGCAGCAGGGAAAGAGATCCTATAAAACTTCTCTTATTTTCCATCATCCCTACTTCCCTCACAGTTTTGCTTATACCCTCTCCTTCCAGTCATTGTCCTTCACTATTCTCCTAAAAAAAGCTTCAGTCTGAATCCAGCCTGAGCTAAGATATTAAATATGCACATATTGAAGAGGAAAGGACAAGTGAGAAGCCAGAGACAGAACAATTTAAATAATGGGGAAAATGCTGGCCACTAAATCAAAAGGTGGGTGAGCTTATCCCACTCCTACAAATTCATGCATTTTCCCAGCACCCTCTTTAATTCAGATTGCCTCTTATATCTGCTCTGTCCATATAGTAAACTAAAGGATCGCTCTAAAAAGTGTTGTCATCACTTCCATGAACCCTCTCAAAGCTATGGTAGCTTCTTCATCTTTTTTAGGATGCTGCTTAGAAAACAGATGTGCTACATCATGTTACTTGGGAGATCTAAAAGATAGGGTGAATAGGGACATTCTTCACATTAATACTTGGTCAGCTAAAGCTGAAAAAAGTACATGCAGAAATGCAAAAAAAAAAATTTTGAAACACTGACTTGTGCATTTTAAATCATTACAGAAAGAGATGTGGAACTGTAGATTTTCTCCACTGACTTGGATACATAGATACATAAATCATACTGCTCTTTCAGAACCACCCCATAAATAAAATCAGACTCAGGCTCACATGTGCATCAACGTGCCTTATTCAGAGTCAATAAGTTATTTAGTAATAGCACATTCTGAGGTGCATGAACATTACAATAGGCAATATACAGAGAAAGGGTAATATCCTTTTAAGCAGTCCATGAGCTCTTTACAACCTCCACTCTTGTTCTGTGTCCAGAAGGCTCATGAGAGTAGCTGCATACAAGAGGAACCAGTTTTCACCTGCTCTGTATGATTAACAAATGCATTTATTGGTTATTACTATAATTATCTATATAGGCAAAAATTTGTTCTGCTTGTGCAAGTCCTTATCAGGATTAGATATAAAGAGACAGTTAAATCACGGTAATATAGCAGACTACAGCTAGTATGATTAAACTTACACTAAACTTATTCAATGCAATTATATTATAAACTTACAATTATTTATATAATTGTATGATAATCATATATTATATTGCAAGTATGCATATAAATAGAATATCATCCAGTTCCAGACATCAGTGTTTGCTTTGAGCTGCTCATATTTGCTTGGAAAGGAGCAGCTTCCTGAGGCTGCTGTAAACTACAGTCTCAAAGTTTTGCCTCTTGCTCTTTGGACTCCTCACAGACCCTTGAACCTCAAGCAGACCATAATCTGAGAAGAGTTACCATTTTTAGTTAAAAGGCACTTCAAGATAAACTGAGCTTTCTGCTTAATTATAGTGCAGTATGGAATAATTCTGCACACCATGCAAATACAGACAAGTGGAATATGCTGTCTTCCTTTAACTACAAAAAAATGCTGTAATGGAAGATGGTCAAGTCTGAAGTTCATTGTCACATGGAAACAAAGAACAGCATCTTTTGACACATGAGAAACACATCCTGCAGGGAACTGTGTAGGTATTCGGTAACTGGCACTAGAAATGCATTTGATATAACATGAGTAAATGTGAGATTAGTGGTCAGATTGCATTTAGACAAGTAGATAGAGAAGCAAAGCAAACTTGGGTTTTTAATAGTGTTTGTGGCATCTAGGAATCCCATTCTATTTGAAGCTGAAGCTTCTAATGCAGTATTAGCACACTTCTTGTCTCAAAGAAAGGGATGACCTGTAATGAAGAACATTCAGGAGACATTTTTACACCCACTTGCAGCATGCACAGATTAAACTGATACAAGTATAATACAGTTTTTAAGACTCTAATACATAGATATCTCAAAATTGAGTACTGTAGAAAAGAGACATATGGGTAAGACATCATAATTTCTTTCAAATGACATAAATTCTTATAATGGAATGAAAACATGGCATGCTGTCTCTGCTAGACACTAAATTCATTCTATTTTTTATATAAACAAATATTTCATAACTTTGTTAATTTAAAAGGTTTCTATCTTTCCACATTTCCCAGTTATTAAACCAAATCAATTACTTATGAAAGTTATACATTGCCAATACTGTTCACATGGGACCTAGGACTGTGTTCTTTATTTTATTAAGCATCTACATTTTTCATGTGGGCCTGGGTGGCCTGAAAATAGCAATGACTGGGGCTAGATCTGAGTTAGAGAACCTCTTCACAAGCTGGGTGTCTCTGTGGTGCATCCTGACAGCAAGTCTGAGTCTGAAATAGAGATAGAGGTCACACATACTTTGTCCTCTGTTTCCCTATGGAGGCAGTTGGTGCAGTATAGATTCTAGCCCCGGGCTGATACAGATGTTTGACCAGCAGAGTAAAACATGCTGCCCCAACAGCTATTGCACATCTCTTCCGAGGAAGAACTGGCCAGCCTCATGGAAATATCTCACAGCCTCCACAAATCCAACACTCGACAAATTCAATAGCACTACATTGCAGGTTTTGGAATGGCAGCACCAAAATACATGAGAAATTTTAAGCATGTGAACTAATGACACCTATGCACTGTTCTCCTCTGGGTGAAATATCAGGAAGTATCCAAATATAACAGGAAGTATCAGTACAGTGTATCCAAAAATTCCCAAACCTTCTCATGAACATGACAAAACTTTGGCATAGAGACACCCGTGTAAGAGAGTTATTCGAACTCCATCTATATTCAACATTCAGCTGCTTTGTTTACAGTTTTCACAAAACTCATAGCCTTATTAGCACTTCTCTTTTATTAGTAATTTGACTGACACCATATCAGTCACTACCAGCTATAAAAAAGTTACAGGCTCTATTCCTGCTGACTGGCATGAGCCACCCTTTAACTGACTTTGGCGTAAGTGTCCCAGGTTATTCTATGCAACAGCAAATACACAAAGTACGTCTTCATTAGACCCCAAGTTGTTCACCAAAGGTGCATTTGGAATCACAGAAAAAAACACAGCTCCTTCAGAAACAGAAGATACATTGCCATGGTAGGAATCACAATACAGACAACGCTGAAAGAAAGAGAAAATGAAGCCGGGAGGGTTAAACTAAAAGTTCAGTCCAAACGCTGCTTAGCAGTGTGAATGCAACTGTCTGTCAGACAAAGAGCATAATTTTCAACACTGTCAGTCATTTACCATAGAAAACTACAAAGTTGCATTTTGAACTGGTCGGAGCCCAGGAGACTTCACATGAAGTGAAAAGCGGAATGAAGAAATGCCAAGGAGGCAGTGAAATGTTTAAAGATCTTTCTGTTTAAAAAAGAAGAAGAAAAAAAAAAAAAGGCAGATTGAGAGAGACCTTTTGAGCTAAAAATAAAAAAAAAGTCAGAAAATAAATATAATTTTAAATAATTTCTTGTGTGCAAACATTCCAAGTGGCCTTGAGCACATAATGATCTCATAAGTACTGTCAAATAGTGCTCACCAGTCAAAGCGCTTTCCCAAGTTTTATTGCAATTCCTTAAATTTTATAGAGGTAGTTAAAAGGGATGTGAAGCAAAGGCAGCATTCTCTTAGCCTTTTATGACAGGTCTCACAAATTGCTTTATTCTAAGGAAATAGCTGTACCTATTTCCTACTGTATACAATAATGGTGCTTAGGAAATAAGCATTTTACTTGAGTAAAATCAATTGTAAACCAGGATTCTTTTTATTTTATATCTGAATTGGTCTCCAAAGATACTGCCAGCATTAAATCCTCAACATTTCTTGGCCGTGTAGAAAATTAGTAATGGGTAGAAGTATCACCCTGCTTTACTTCTAGAATTACTACAAAAGACTTAGTAAGACTAGGAAATAAAAATTAATTTTAAGGGGAAAAAAGGCTATTTAATCCAGGCATATAATCAGAGATATAGTTTTAGGGGTTTAGAGGAATGATTTAAGATTTAGTCTTTCCTTATATTTAGCTAGTCATTAGAAAGAAAAATGTTTCTGGAATATCTTTACAGAATGTAAAATCAAAGCACAGGTGAACAATAAATCCAAACAAAAGGAGGAAGTGTTTGCTATTCAGATCTGCATCTCTGTGAGGAAGAGGCGCTCACTATTCCAGGATGTGTGTGTCAGATGAATGTTAATCTGCCTTGTTAAGATACCTGGCCAGGTTTTCTTACATGTGACACAAATAATACAATTCTAATTCGCAGACAGAGCACCATGCACAGGCATTCAGTCAAGGATTTCTAGAAGGTCAAACAAAAAGATGCCAACTTCTGCTGAATCTCAGCAAGAAGGGGTGCCTAACTCATCCAGGTACCTTGGCAGGTCCAGTCTGGGGCAGAAGCATCTCTGAATGCTGATGCTTCAGTTGCATATGGCAACAAAATATTTGAAGGGGCATAGTTGAAAAAAAAGTTAGTGCTTTAAAGTTTTGTCTTTATTTCTTCTACAATCATTCAACGCCTATCTATATTCTAATTTGCTATTTTAAAAATGTATCTGTCCTCATGAACTTTTTTTTATTTTTTTTTTTTTTTTAGGAAATGGAGTTTTTTATCTAGATAGAACTATTCATCTCAGAAACAGAGTAAATTTCTCATTTCTAGCAGTGATATTGATTCCAGGACACAGGAATGGAAAGAACAGCTGTACCATGCTGGATCTTTGCCACATCAACAACTCTGCCACTGGCCAACACCACTCTGCCTAGAGCAGAGTGTAAGAAAATAAACATTTACCCACAATATTGCCCCAGCTTCCTGCAGTTTTTTAAGGCAGATGTAAGAACTTTCTTTAGGCAGCTTTGCTTAGATTTTCTTTCATGAATCTGTCAGCTGCTCTATAAAACCTTAACATTTTTCAGCATCTTGTGTTGATAACTTTCTTGGCTGAATTACCCACTATATTGAGAAGTGCTTCTTTTTGCTGTGAAACTAACACCTTCTAATTTTCATTTGAGGTCTCTATGTTTTGCACTGGAAAGGATAATGAACTCTACTCACCTTCTTCATGTCAGACTTTAGAGACTTCTAGCTTGTTGTCCCTTAGCCAACTTTTCTTCAGACTAAACAGTGTTAGCATACTTAACTTCATATTATGGAAATTTTTCAATACCCATGATTATCTTTGTTATTCATCTCACTAACTTTTTAAGCTATTTTACATTTTATTTGAGATGGGGGAACTAGAATTGTTTAAAGCATTCAAGATCCAAGCCTAATGTGGATTTATACAGTGGTATAATAACATTTCCTCAACATTGTGAAGGCAGTTTGCTTTCATCATACAAAAATATAGAGATAAAGCATCAGAACTTAAAATTCAGTATCTGTAAGTGGATTTAGACAATACTCTTAAATATCCTTGCTATCCTTAGGGCAATCTTATTTTCATATATATCCAAGAGAACCTACAAATCACTCCAATCCAATAACTAGCAGAGACTGACCTGCATTACTTTCTGTTTTATTCATAAGGCAATAATCACGGTCCTTCAGCTAACATCCATACGGTGGTTGCTACCAATTCTGTCAAATTATTAAGTGATGAGATAAAACAATGATCAGCACGTTAGAAGGACCCAGATAAAATCAGGCAGAAGACTGTAATAGCTCAACTTGTTCTTCACCTGGCTGGAGGTGAGGTCAAACATGGGACTGGCATGGGAACAACTACTTCTCCTGTTGAGCAAAGTCAATCAAGCTGATCAAAGGCTATAAGATCCACCAGTAAATTTCTCTTGAGAAGCCCTGCACCCAACAGGTGGAAAAAAAATATGTTATAGTTCTCAATTTAGTTCTTTCATATATTTGCATAATAGAAACAAATGTTACATGACTGTTAGAACCTGGGCTTTGTACCAGCTCCAGGCAAATGGCAGAGCAGGTAATGCTCCACACTGAGGTGCTCTGGCTGTGACATTCCCCATGACAACCTGATGAAAGTTGTTATATCTGCTCTATCAAACCTGGCAGCAGCAAACTACATCTTCCTCTTTGAATGTTGCAAAAGTGTTATTAGGTTGAATGGAATGTTTCATTTCTTAAGCAAAAGATGTGTGAGGTAATACACTGAATCATAATGCATCTTCTCTTCCCTGCATCCCTTCCTCACAGCAAACTGCTGAGTTGTGTGTTAACAGGTCTCTTCAGACTGAAACTTTAACATCATCCTTCAGTTATCCAGCCCTCAGCAAACTGCAGAAGGAATAGTCAAAGGCCTTAAGGCTTTGTGCTGGAGGGAGAAGACGAGAGAGCTGCACTAAAATACACATACAGATGGCATTCACACATTTATAACACATCCAAACTGAGGTTGTCAACTGGTCTGCAAGACATAACACCAGACCATGATGTTCCAGGTTGCAAGGTCAGCCAACAAATATCCTGGGAACTGCTCCTCAACACTGGAGAAAAACAAAGGGAAATTAACCAGCATTTCTCAGCTTCTGTGAGATGTTCAAAATTGTTTTATGGAGGGACATACATCATTTCTTCTTGTAAAGAATATCTATGGTACCAATTTCCTACCAGCACTATACAAACTGAGACAAGAAGCAAATACCTGGAACTAGATATATATTACTTGGTTGAGCAGACTAAATGCAATAAAACTGAACTGAATCCCAAGAGTATTTTAGTTATTGTGTATACCACCTTTAACCACTTCTCAGTCTTTCCTCCGATAATTTAATATAAGTTTGAAGATTTATAGGTTTTAAAAGAAAAAAGTTAAAATTAAACCTAGCACTGTGAGAATGTTTTCTAGAGAAAGAACTGTCAGGATATATTTCAGGATGTTCTCACTGAGATGTCTAACAAATAAGGATTTATTTTTGGATGAAGTCCTGCACTGGAACTGAGGATGCTTACATTTAATCAGCAGCACTGCCATCAGCTTCTTGCATGACCTAAGGCCAGTCAAGTAAATTACTCTTTTATTCAATTCTTGTCAGTGAGGACAATCATAGTTAATTTTTCCTACTTGTGTTTATTTAGGAAGCCATTTGAGGCAGAGATGCTTTCCAGCCTCAAGTATATAAAGCACCTATCACAAAAGAACTCTGATCATTTGTGCTGCTGTAATAGGATTAATTGTACATATTATTTCCTCCAGGTATTCTCCTGTTCTTTGAAAGTAAACTCCTGGATCTATGGGATGGCTATGTAGTCACGAGTAGAGGCAGGGTAAGACTGTGTACAAAGAAAGAAGTCCTGAGGTAATATGAGTAGGAAGTTATGTTCACTGTGTATATGACTGAGGCAGGTCTTGGCAAGATATTCCAGTTCATTTAAGCACAGAATTAGCCTTCATTAACAGTCAACTTGTGCTATCAAATAGCACCTATTTAATTAAGTTATCCTGTAAATTACCTGCAATAAGAACTGTTGTGGCTTAGATACAAGATGTAGCAGCTATAGAGAAGGACTCTCTTGGAATGGTGATTGCAGTATAAAGACTTGATGTGTGAAGATACCACAGTTACATGGTGTTTCTTATATTATTGCTATGCATTAAAAACAGAAAGCAAGTCCTAAAATTTACCCTCTGTTTAAATTATAGTCCTTGTCCTATATTATTTCCTTTTTCCAAAGTATAGTCAAGCAATGCCTTCAGGGTTTTGGTTGTTTGGGTTTTTCTTGATCCTAAATAAAATTTAAGAAAATCTTATTCTTAATTGTAACTATTACAAAATATACTCTTGACACAACAGAGAAGTGAAAATTGTTCAAGAAAGTGACCTATTGCTGTCTTCTCTGTAGAAAATGAAATAAATATGACCAAGTGTCTTAGACAAAAAACTAGGAAGTAAAGGAAAAAAGGATTCTTAAAATATATCAGCATGATTCTGACTCAGCTGTCTTTAACATTTTTTTCCCCTTCTGTGGAAGGCCAATCCCCTTCAAATCTCTTAAAAGTCAGGTGGTCAAGTAGTTTAAAATCCTATCATCTATATTTAGAGTGCTCAAAAAATTTCCTGTATAGACTTTCTCTTGTCATCAGCACAAACATGTGCTCTGGAATGTTTCTGCAATATCAGTCAAAACTAAAAGACAAAAAAGAAAGGTGAAGTAAAAAGAAAAAACCCTAAGAATTATTTTTTAAACTATATAAAATATAGTATGATTTAATATTATCACAAATTTGCAAGAGTTTCCATGAGCATTTTTACTTTGATTCATAAACGTACTTTGGTTAACACAAAGGACTGAAATTAAAATATTCCTGACACGATATCAGGGATTTCATATTTGTCAAGTATAGGATATATTATCGAAAATTAACCTTTTGTATTTATATTTTAATGATCTTTAGTTCTGCTGATTCATTTTAGAATCCTAGAAAAATACACTTGTAGAAAATCTTTTTCCTTGAGGTTTATCAGTAGCTGATACCAAAACTTGTATCCCAAGAGTTCTGTTCCATTTCTTCAGTGGATTTTCAACCTCTGTGATTGACTCTTTTGTCAGAATTTATATAAGCTACAAATTGGATCTAAAAAGTGTGATATCGCACCATATTTTCTGAAACTATTCCTTAAATAACCCTTCACTAGGATATTCTATGTGATGTGAGTTTATGATACTATTTTAGATTGTAAGTTGTGAAATGAACTTCAGTGTTCAAGCATTGCTTCTATATCCTATAAAGGGCAATGTTTGGAATATGAACAAAATTATGGTCTGTCACTACAAAATGACATTGTGTTATCAAGTAATATCTGGCAAGATGAAGCAGTTGGATGGGGATCTAAACACTTTTGATATTCATCCAAAGTGGAGAAAATCATATCTGTTCTGACTGGTTGAAAATTGTTTTGAGCAATTTATCAGACTATCAATGTCAAAGTTAGTGTTGTGAAGTACAGATTGAGACAGTAATTTTGGTCTGAAAGACAAACTTTAATTCCAGCATTAAGAAAATATAATATTAACACACATTGTTGTCATTTAAGCAGCTGTCAAATTAGTTGTGCCATGAAATGAGTTTTGAGAGCCATTAACATGCGAAGATGCTTTGTTAATTACATCAGTGGTAGATGATGCACTGAGTATGCCTACCAATGAAAGCATCCTTAATGGAAGGCTGTAATGTAAGCTAATGTAACATGTAAGCTAATGCTGTTTGTTTCATCTGAATGGCCCTCGCACTGGAAATAGCTGACATATAAAACCAAAATTTGCCATCAGAAAAGTTGCTTCAGCTGTTATTTACCCAGCTCATCACAGACCTCTTTTAAGACATGGAACTCTGGTATTATAAATTTGTGTTTATTCAAGAAAGTAGAGCAATAATCTATGGGCAAACTAGATTTTGGTACAAATGGTGACCTGATATACAACAGAACAAAAGAATTGCCTGACCCCAAAGGATTAACTAGATTAACCCTAAAAGACACCAATTTTTACACTTTTCCCTAGATCGGTCATAGCTATATACAAACTGAAATAGGTTTAAATCAGAAGATATAGTTATGGTAGAAAAAATGAACCATAGTTCATGTGATGATCACAGTCATAGGCTATTTCAAATCTTCTACATAGCTATGCTTTCAACAAGCTCCTTTGGCAATTTACCAAGTTTTTCCTTGGTGCTGTTAAATTAAATTCTCTGCTTTGCTCTCCAGTTGTGCTCACCACCCCTTGCCAGCGCCTCAGACACAGTCCCATTCCACAACTAGTTGAAATGATATCATTTTTGGCCTGTTTGTGGTTGCTTTGTCTGCCTATAACATGGCTCTCACTACACCATTCTTTAAAATTTCTTTCCATTTAATGCACTTCTGTGCATTCAGGAAAATCCTGTACTGCAGGATTTTTTCTCATGTTTGTCATTCTCTGTGAACCCACAGTCTCTGGGCCATTTTTCCTAATGGTTCTCTATACTTCCTTATGCCCAGAATGTTAAATCCCTACTATCGTGCCAAAGAGCACCATTTGTTCTTCCTAATCCCATTGCAAATATCCCTTCTACTGCACCATCTACCCATCTCATCTGCTGTTTTCTCTCTGCACCACTTACAATAACAGTCACATATAGAAGACAAGAAAACTAAAATAATGCCTCAAAATTAACAGAATGTCTTCATTCACCTACACAATTTAGTATTTTTATATTCCACCCCACAAAGTTGATTTTTATTACCCTTTCTGTTCTGCTACACAGAGGCAAAGTTCAACCAGTATTCCTCTGTCACTACTAGTAGCTCACTTTTCACATACTAATTCACACTGCAAACCCATTGAAGCAAGGATTGTTCTATTTAAACACCTTTTAAAGGCCTTTGGGGCTTAATTCATCTCTGCCATGCCCTGATTCTTTACCCTAAGATCACACAGCCCTTCTCTTTTACCTGTGAGAAGCCACAGCATTGTTCCTACCATTGTCTCCCTCTTCCTTCTCAGAAGCACTGAAAACATCATATTTGCTTAGCCCATGAGCAAAGGTGAAAGAGGATATCTGTCTAGAATCAGGGTCAGGAGAAAAGATTTAAAACTGAAAGATGAAAAGGGTAGGCATCTCATTTAAAAGTGAGGGCTCCTTCAAAAGCACTATAGGTCTCAGTTATAACCCTGTGAGAGTTTCTAATTGACAGGGACCTAAGGAGCTGGGGAAGAAATTCTACTTCAGAGAAACTGAAATATCTAAAGGTGCTTGGTTATTTGTTTTATTCACCCAGTAGGATGGAGACTGAGTACTACAACATAAAATAGCTGCAGTATTAGAACTATATAAAAAAACTGTTATAATGCTCCACTAAGATATTTATGACCCAAAGATTTAAAAATTATGTACAGAGTCCCACACACATTCCTGCACAAAGCTGGTCAGATTTGGGAGGTTAGATTGGTCTGCTGGAATCAGCTATATAATTCAAGGCTCTCTGGGATCAAATTCTGGCCAACTTAAATACGCAAATTTACATCAGAGTTGGAAACTGAGTTGAATTCATATCACTAATGAACAATGAGATGAAGCAAAATAGATTAAAAATCGTCTTGCACTGAATGAGGTGTTCTCATTATTGTGTTTTTCTCATCACATTTGTACAGGAAACACCTCACAAATTAACAGCTATAGATATAATGATAAAAACATACAAAGTAAAAACAAATAGGACACAGTCACTAGGTAGAGAAATCTACCTCCATGTCTCCTAGTTTTGAGTTATACTTTTAAGTTTGACATCTTATAATATCTACCAGTGCATTCTTTATCTCATAAATGGAGTGAGAACCAGTTCTATGTTTGAATCAATTTATTAAAAATTATTTTGAAGCATAAATTAGAACATACTTTTTCTTCAGACTAGCCCACTATATCTTTTAATTTTTATTAAAATGAAACAGTAACAATTAAAGTTTATGCAACTTGGAAGGAAACTGAATCCTAACAAACCTGGTGAGCCCTATAACCTTTACTTGTTTTAATCTCAATTTCTGATCTATAAAAGATTGTATTCATGAATTCCTATTGATTGTTAACAATGCTTTTTTTTCAAAGGAGTTTATTTTCAGCATGTCTTTAATGGCAGTGTTCATACACACTGCAAGGACATTGAGCACTCTGAAATCCCCAATTGCTTTTTTCTTTCTAGGCCAGTCCTGTAGTGATGTTCTCCAGAAAAGCTGAAGAGTAGTTTAAAAGAGAGAACATTTTTCTCTGTTGTTTAGGCTTTGATTTTTGTCTGCTCCGTAGAATCACTAATACGCCTTGTTTCACGTATGTTTTGAGGAGCTGAACATCAGAGTTCAGATTTCCAAGCACAAAAGATTAACACAGACCATTTCCATTGAACTCTTTCTGTAGGCACCAGGCACAGAAGCACAGCAGGTCATTTTGTTCTCAACAGTTTTCAGAGCCTGTTTATAGATGTACATCTATAGATGTATTTCAAAATATCTAGTGCTTTTAGATGTTTTATTAACCTCCCATTTCATGGGGGACTATCCTTTTCCTTTTTCCCCAGAATGAAAGAAAGCCCCAACATAATGTTTTATAAGAATATATTTATGTCTAAGAACTTACTGCAAGTGGTAGCAGGGTCTTGTACGAGAGTTTAACTGAACTAATCTTTAGTCTTGCACCTCATGTCTCTAATTGTCCTGTGTGCTGTGCATGACTACACAAAGGCATACCAAGGGACAACAGATGAACCATCACCAAATCTAGAGGATCTGGTAATGCATGTATTCTTCTCTTCTGTTTGTAGAGTGTGTAGGAGGGACTTCACTTCTCAAACTGGAGATTTATCACCTCAAAATAAAATAGGGAATTAAATTGTTTCCTCTCCTGCCCACTATTTGTCCTGATATTCAACATAGGACTTAATCCAAAACTTAAAAATAGACAGCTACTTTTAGCAAAAACGAATGGTCAGATCACTAAGTGCAGAGCAGATTACAGACTAGCAATCCAAGATCCAAAAGGAAGAAACCAATAAAATAACTTATTTCTCTGTACTACTTTCCAATTTAAATCTGCAAACCAATACAGCTAATTTATCAGAGCATACAGAGTTGTGACAGATGAGACAAAATGCCATCAGCTACAGACTTTGTTGACAGACTCATAGCTAGGAATTCTTAGAAAAACAACATCTGAGAAGCAGGAGAAAAATCAAGCAGCGGCAATTGGATTTCTTTTTCATAGGAGAGATGCTGAAGAGAAGTGTCATGGGAGAAACAAGAGATTATAAACCATGTACTCTGCATAACAATGTCCTTTTTTCCCCTGGAGTAAGGACGCCAGTCAAAGCTCATTCACCAATGGCATATGGTAAGTCAACTGTATGACTTTATTTCTTCTGTCAACAGACACAGAAAGTTACAGATAAATATACCACAGGATATCTCCTCTGAGCAAAATCACCAGAAGGAAATGTAGATGTATTACCAAAATATGGCATGAGAGGAATCACTCTCAGTTTGTAAAACCTCCCTTCCATCTTCCACACCAGCAAATTTCTGGGGCAGGAAGAAATTTGTGGAAGTCAGTGGAACAGAAGAACTCTAGTGTCATTGTCAACTCTTCCCTGACCTCTCCAGTCCTTTTCTCTATTGTGAGGACAACCCCTTGCAATCCTGTTATCTTCTTCTGTACAGCCAACCTCCTGCCAAGAGAGCTCCAGGGACAAGGACAGGATTTCTGTCTGAATGCAATATAGAACAACAGGAAAAGTTTTATCCTGTAGACTGAGAATTCATCCAGGGGAAAAAATCCACTGCTATCCCTCATAATGAGAAGTTGGCTCTCTCCCAGTGCCCCAGACTGAACCAGCTTGTTTCCTCAAAAAAATTCTCAGAACAGTTCATTTCAGGAGCTACTTTGCGTAAGTAATACTGACAAGTCTGTGCTCATTTGGCTCCCTTTATCCCCTCGTGTCATATTAAGGGCATGCAACACAAATTCTTTGTGCCACATTACAAATTGAGAATTGCAATGGGCTGTAAGGTTTATTATATAGCTCTTACATTGTTTCATGGTATCTGAACCAGGGGGAAAAAATCAGGATGTTCCTGCAATCCAGGAGAGACCAAGACTGAGTGCCCAGCAGGATGGGCTAACCCTGAGGGGAGCATACTCAAGGTACTCTGTACAATATGTTAGACCTTCCAAAATGCTGAAGAAACACAGAGCAGTGCTTCCCACAGTTTTGGGAGAGACTTGGCATGTATACGTGATTCCCTGAAAGGCCGGGGCAGACCATGCTATCTTGGCCACTGCCCATTCCTGCCAAAGCCTCTCACAGTGCTCATGTAACCCACAGCTCACCAGTACTCCAGACAGCACCTGGCTGTAAAACACAAACTGGATTTAGGAAGGAGAAAAACTACCTGGATGTTCCCCATTGTTGTTGTACATCTCTGCAAGGTCAGGCAAGCAAAGTGTGACCTACAGACATTAACTTTGTGCCAGCTGTTCTCTTACTCCAGGAAAATAATGTTGCTTTAATCTTATTTGCAAGAGTCTGATAAAAGAGAACCATTTATCATCCACTTTAAATGAATAAATCTCATTTAAAAATCATTGTGATGCAGCTTATATGTGATCTATATTGCTAACTTATCCCTTCAAAAGCTGACAGGCCTAAAATTACATCGTCCAGATGCATATGGATATGGAGAAACAAGACTGAACACCACACTGTCCCTCTGCTTCACTCTGTTCTATGGTGGACTGAAGTTAGAAATAACTCTGCAGAGCAGGGAGCAGGATCCTTGCATATTTCAGTCCTTTGAAAGGTGTTTCAGGGCCCTCCTGAAACACAAGAAAAAGATGCTGTGGAAAACAAAAGACGACTGAAGAAGTCACTAGTGTGTTTGAGTGTGTGTGGTGGTTGTGATGGTGAGTTGTCTGTCTGAGAATCTAAAAATGTTGCAGCCTTGTTTCATTTGTGTACACAGCTCCCACGCTTTTTAGGAGCTACAGGATGAAAACTGTTGGTCAGTTTTTAGAGTGTCACAGGAGTTTTAAGATTGTTTACATATTGGACGAATGCCAGTAAGGATGCCAGTCAAAGCTCATTTGTCAACAACATGTGGTAAGCCAACCTTGTGACTATATATTTCTTATGTAAATAGAGGCAACATGGGTAAGAAACAGAAAGCTACAGATACATATACCACAGGATAGCTCCCCTATTCAACCTTGAAAATGTTGCTGTGAAGTAGCGTGGGAAACAAACTATGTAGCAGGACCTCAAGTTTAATAAATTCATGGATTGCTAAATGTAAGCGTTCAGAAGACAGAAAAGCATGAATTTCCTATTAACCAGACACTCCATTCACAGATCACCTCTTGTTTTCAGACTTGGTAGAAATAATACAATAAAATATAATCTGTGACACCCTCAGGGACCTTTCCTGAGAATATGATGGTAAGGATTAAAATTGCTTGAGTTCCTAGTGACTTGTGTTCTATGTGGCTTGTCCCCTTTCCTTGGGTGCACACACTAGAACAGAGTGGTTGAAGTTGGCATGGGTGTGTAAGTACATTACAGCAGGTGTGTGTACAAGCACCCTCTGTGCAAAGGAAATGAGACTAACAAGGATGCCAGGACATCAAAGTGTCCATACAAGCATTATGTATTCCTGTTTTGACCACTACACTTGTTAAGACTGTAAATAATCCCATGTACAGAAACATCTAAGAAATATTATAACAAAAAAAGAAAAAAATTAAAAAGAGGGGAAAAAACCACAACCCTAGACCATTAAGGATCTGAGAAATCCAAGAATAACCAGTCTGTGCAGTGCTTTGAACCAAATGCAAAAAAAAGCATTGCCTCATGAAAGGCCTCTGTGTCTTTATGTATTTCTCCCTACTGAGGAAACTAATGGAGGATGCTTAATGCTGTGCTTATCTGTCTGTAAGATGGGAATTCTGTGCAGTGAAAAGTTACCAGAGAAACCAAAGAAGGTTTGTAATGTAAGAAGAGAGAGCTCTGGGAAGGAGATAAGAGAGGAACATCCTTTTATAGCAGGAATGCTGGTCTAGCTCCAGGAAGGAGTGGGGGTAAAGAAGATTCAGCAGCTTGGGAGACCAATCACAAGCTACAAAAAGCAATTCTGGACCATCCCAGAGGGATTGATCCAAGGGTCCAAAAGACATTTCAGAGTGGCAAGAAAATTGAGGCATAGAAACATATCCAGGATTTATTGTTTTCTTGCTCTTTTTCAACCCCCAAGCGATTAAGGGTACTGTCACTTCCAAAAGGCACACACACAGCACTTACCTCAGCTTCCCTGAGGAGTTACAGCCCAATGTACACATGTGGCTGAAATTGTGAGAAAGGGTGCTAAACATAAACAAATGTTTGGAGATGTTATGGCCATTTTAGACCTTAGCGAGGAAGTCATCAGAGGCACGAGGGAAGAAACAGCACTACAGTCCATTTGTACATACAAAATCTTCTATCAGATGAGCTCAATAAAATAGGGTCCAGCCATCTGCCAAGTGTCAGTACTGCAAAGATTTCATTAGATCCCTGACAAATCATTAGGTCCATCTTTTCAAAGTAAAGATGCTCTGGATTATACACTTACACAATTAACCAAGACTCAGAAATACCCTTCATTAACTTTCAAGGACATTGCATGTGCTTGAACTGTTTAACAATGCCTCCCGTTCAACTTTTGACATTAATATTTTCTGTAAGTGTTATGAGAATATTAAGAACAAAATAAAATTATGCAAATGTGTCTCCATGTCTTTCTATCAGGTACCTGTGTTACTAATTTCCATTATATAGTGGAAACAATATGGTTTCATTTTTTTTGTAAGTATTACTTCTCATGCAGTCCCTGCAAGTCATTTTGCTCTTCAACAAATATCTGTACTGCCCCATACAACATTCTAAAAATCTAGGGTACCAAAGCATCCAGCCACTATAATTTTACACAAAATATAGCATGCAATACAGATATACTCTCAGCTCCATTTTCTTAGGTGTTTCGTCTTGCTCTGTGCTGGTGACAATGAAGTTTCTGACTGAGTTCACACTAAATAAAATCCTTGTCAGCAAAAGCAAGGCTTTTCTGAGTGCATGCAGCACAATGGGTTCAAATTCTCAGCACAGCAGTCACTCAGGTTTAATTGCCTCTGCAGACACTCTGCACAAAGCAGGAGGTAACCTTGTCCATCTCACATAAACCAGCTCATATGAGATGTGCTGTTAGTGTGCACTGGAGTGGTCTCACAGAGACAGTGTGGCATGCCTAGAGCACTTTATACTCATAACCTCCACATTAACTTCTCATATAGGTAATCTTTAAGAGACACCAGGTGCAGATTAGGAATAAGAGAAATAACATGACAGTAGTTGATCCACAATCTAGATAAGAACAGGTCCACAGAGTACAACTTGAGAGTTCTACTGTACGACTTCTACTAATCTACTTATGATAAGCTGTTAAACAGCTGTTAGCAAATCTCTAGACAAAAGCTGACCAAAAAAAAATTTTTATATAGGATAGGGACTTGTTTATAGCCCACATACATAATCTAAAAAAATCTATAGATTCGAGGAAGAAGACAAAAAAGAACAGTGTGTCTTGCTTTGTCTTCCTTTCCTTTAACATGGGATGAATGTTATTAATTTCCTCCCTATTTTTGCTGTTTGAATCTAAGTTCAAAAACAGCACTTCTGAGACAAGGTCAAGGTCATGTTCCACCTTATTGTTATGGAAACAGCACACAGGGTCAAGACTTGTGTCTTGTTGAGATTTTGCTTTCTCATTGCAAGGTCCCTATTACCACCGCTTCTGATAGCATAATGCTTCATAAAGAAACTACTGGAATGACTGCACACTGAAATCAATAATATTTTTCTCACCACTGATAGAGATGTGGAAGTAGATTTCATAGAACTAATTGATTGGAGGGAATGTGGAGCAGTAAAGATTAGAGAGAAAGCAAAAATTTTATGAAGTGCCAGAATCTTGGCATGTGCAAGAAAGACAATTAACTATTCTATGCCGTTCAGACTAATCAAACACTGAGGTCACAAATGCAACAAAAGGAAGAACAAGAAGTGCCCAAGCATCCCAGCCCACTGCACAGATGATGAAGACACAATAACAGATACTTTTGCTGTTATTTTGTCTTTACTTTTAATTAGTGCCTTTTTAGTGTTATCATCCAAAATGAGTCGGAATTTTTACTAGATACAAGTTTAAAGTTTAAGAACCTGATAGACTTAGAAGCACAGGAGAAAAGGAAAACCTCTTTCAGGAAATCTTTCTTAGGTGATCTTTTAATGATGTATTAAATTTCTGCATACTGCTGAAAACTGGCAATTAGGTAATTTTAGATATGAACAGATAAAAATGGGATTGTCATGATGCCAAGCAGCACTGACACTGAGAACACAAATACCAGCATGACAAGTTTTATAGTTCTGTTATTCTCATTAATATTCCACTCAGTCTTTCTGGTCTATTGCACCTAAGCACACAGGTCAGTTTTACATGATCATGTGTAAAATGAGTAAGAACTGTTATAAATCAAAACCATAATAATTTACAAGTGTTTGGATGAAAGGCAGACATGTTTTTCTTCTTCTAAGCAAGACCACTTGAATGAGCTCCAGATTTTTCTATACTCTAAATATAAACTCCTCTGCTCCCAATTCTTAGTTTTAATTAACCTATACTGTAGGAGAAAACAAGCATCCATGCGAAAGAAAAAAACACAATCTGAAGTGATGAACCAGGGTTCCTAAAGCAGAAATTTCCTGCAGCTTTTGCAGACATGCTCATGCAGCCCTAAGCAAGGCTGTGTGTGAATACGTGAGTTCTTTCTGTTTAGGTACATCAGCAAGGCTAAGCAGCTCTTGGCGAGTTTATACCCCAAGGTTGCTATATTGCTTCCAGTAGCCCTAGTAACTCGTGTTCCCACAGACACATCCTTATGATATCCTCAGTGATCTCATTATAGCCTTGCCTCATTCTATGAGTTAAATAATATTCAGGCTGCTGAGCCTCAGGCCTACACTACACCACTTGGCGTGTTCTGGAAGTTAGAAAATGAAACGTGCACTAGTCCACTATTGTAAATGAGCAAGGTTTCCTTTGGTAAATAAGAATCTTTTCTTCCACTAGGATTACCTAATTCAGGTGCCAGATGGCTCTTATCACCACACAGCAAGGAAAAAAATCTAAGTATTGGGGGAAAAAAGCACTACTCAGGTAGGATATGGCAGTGATCTGAAAAGATTGCCAGCCACTGTATTTATCAATGTTCCAATTGGTACAGAGAGGCAAATTTAAATAAAATCCAGATTCCACTTAGCCTCATGGCAACATCTTCAGAAAAGGTCTCATCTTAGAAAGAAAATGTTAAAAGCAAAACCAGTTCAAACCTGTCACAAATATCATGGAGAAGAAAAGTTATATATAAAGAATAACCAATAGGACTGCAATAATTTGGACTCTGACCCTGCACTCTCTGTTCCTTGTGCTTAAGCATTTAAGTGAGGACATCCCTTGGAAAGAATGGCACTCCCCAAAGGCAGGTGTCTTCCCATGTGACTATAAGATTGAGAAGAAATATTATAAAATGCAAGTGATCTGAAATTTGATACTGGGGAAAGCAAACTGGTTTTGTTTTGGTTTTTTTTTGAGGGGAGAGAGAACCTGTTTATTGCCTTCTAACTCACACAGTTTATAGAATGATCCGTGACTAAGGAACCTAGTGTAATTAGGGAACTGAATAAGCTAGTAGCAAATGCATCTTAAATGGAGTTGAATGCAAAATAACGGAAGGAACAAGATGAACTCCTTGCACGCTCTGATGCCTTGTGCCCATAATCATTTAGAAAAAGAATTAGAGATCTTTCTGAATAGCACAAAGTCCAATAGCAGTATGAAAAACCACAAATAACTTTTTAGCCTTCATTTAGAAACAGATAACAAGCAATGTGGAAAATATCAAAGTGCCATTATATGAAATCAACAGCACCATCACATTTGCTTTCTGGTCATCCAATTTCTCCAAACCAAAGAACAAATAGTACAGGACAGGGAAGGGCAATAAAAACAATTAAATACACAGAAATATGTCCATTTTGCAACAGATTGAAAACAAAGAAAAAGAAATGCAATTTTTGTTTGAAAAGCAAAAAAAAAACCCCAAAACCTAGGAATATAGAAATAAGTAATGTATAGAGAAATGCAGCAACTGGATCTTAGCCAATAAGGAAACATCCTAGAATAGAAGAGATTTTTAAACTGATAAAACACATGAAACTCAGTTCCACAAGATATTATTGAAATAAAGATTTCACCAGGATTAAAAAGAAGCTACCTGAAATAAATACATTTCAGTAACCCAGTCTGCCTGCTTTCAGATATCAGGGTGCATTGGGATATAATGCAAATCTTCCAATGAAAGTTTAGATTCTAATCTTTCTTTAAAAGATGCAGTATTGGATACTGCTGGTCTTAGGAAATGCAGCTCTAAATGGATCTTGAGACTGGTCAAGATCCCAGAGTTACTTGGGAAACTGAATAGTATAATGTGTCCACTAATAAATTAGTTAGTAATTATTTGGAACACTTTGGAAATTAACCATTTACTTCAAGGGGGGAAAAAGAAGTTAAATGTAAAAGATAACATCCTATCAGTTATTCGTCAAAAAAAGGAAATAAACCAAAACAAACAAAACCCCCACAAACAAACAAACAAACAAAAAAAAAAACCAAAGAAAGCGTAAGGAGCAAGATTCATATCAATGAAGTCTTGTTGCTTTGAATTGCCTAGCACAAATAACTTTTGCTGATATGTTCAAGACTTACAAATGAAAAAAATTTCTGAAAAATATGATTTATAATAACTCCTCTAACTGCAGTGCTTTAGCTAATTGCTAAAAAGGTTAATAGTTTCTCATGCCTTCCCTGCCAAGGTTAGCAGTTGATCTCACCTGTAATTGAGCTACTACTTCAGGTAGTGAAGCACACTCTCAAGGTATTCAACTTTTTATGAAAGATCAGAACAAGGTTTAATGATTCCAGTTTTTCTACCCCCTTTGGCTTAATGTAGGAAGTTTCACGCAGTATAATTGAAATAAATGAGATATTAAACCCTAAAAGTCAAAGTACATATAATTAAAAAGTAATCACTGTTCACTTCAGCTACCTGCTAGGACATCGTCTTTTAAGTCTCAAAAGACACATCATTTTAAGTGACTCATTTCTGTCTGCCCTTTATTTACAAATTACCAGCACTACTGAAGTTTGTCAACTTTGATCATTCCACAGGCACCACCTAATAGAGAGGTTTGAGCTTCCCAAGCTCATTTGCCAGAAGTTCACACATCAGACTCAAACCAAGGACTCTGAGATAAAACGTAGTAAAGCCATCTACTGGAAAATCAATATCTCAGATGTAATGAGTTGTAAGACAAGTAAATTAGAGTACAGATTACTCTGTCAATTGAAACACATAACTTCTCTCTGTAATTAAGTATTTCATATGTGATGCACTGCATTTGGCTCTGGTTGCTTTGTCTAATTACCGTACATTTTATTTTAAATGAACAAGAAACTTCCTAAAATACCTTGGCTTCCAACTCCAAAGGTACATGAGCCAAAAGAGGCTCTGGAGTAACGAGAAAAATTCCTGCCCTAGCAGGAGCTGGCAATGGAAATAAAGTGTGCTGTATAATTAATGTGCCTGTCCTTTCTCACTTCAGCCCTGCTACTGATATGAAAACAGTTACTTTTAGAATAGCTCTAATCATCACTTCTCCAATTCGCAGAAACAGTGTGAATATGGAAGGCAACATGAAAAATTACAGCTCAAATCCATAACTCAAGAAAATATTTCTATTTAAAAGTACAGCTAAGAAGAATACACAATTCCTTCATGTTATTCTTAAAGTGTCCATTGGTTAAGAGCATGCAAACCCTGTTTCAGTTTGCAGATGGTTAAGGCATCTAAAATCTGTTACACCTATACCAACACAGGACTATGCTGTGAGTTCAGGACACATACAGGCTATCACATCAACTTCAGAAGGGGAAGACCTTGGGGTGGGATGGGATTCTGGACAAACAGAGAATACTCTGAACACTGGAGAAACCTATACCATAGCTAGAGCTTCCATACTGCTGAAGATAAAGGAAGAGTTTGGAATTTGTCCATACTACAACAGAAGCATGAAGGACCAGCAACAATCTGAGACTGAGTATATGAGTAGTGCCTGAACTCTTAGATTCAAGAGTCTGAAAGTTTTCAACTATGTGTTGTCAGATCCAAACACAGAAGACTGATAAACACGATACTGGCATTTGAACAGATTAGCAACTTGCATCTGTTTTTTAAGGAAGGGCTAGGAGACCGCAGATGCGTAGTTGTGGAGGGTTATATACCAGAAGCACCAACTGAAAATACTGTATTACAATGTATGCACTGATAGATACTTTTTATTAAAGACATTTCATATTATTCTGTGACTTTTAGATACTGTATATAAAAAGGTTTTGCTCACTCTAAGAATAAAAAAGAACTGTGATGTCTCTAGTTCTAAAGAACATCTTTGTGGACAGAGATGAAAAGTTCACTTTTCTGTGTTGTTCATTTATTCTTCCTCTCCTTCCTTCTCACTGTTGCATCTGATCCACTACCCAGAGAAATCAAAGGGAGATTTTTCTGATCAGTGCTTCTCTGTTGGTGTCAGATGCAATCTAAAACTGGGAGTTTATTGCACTACAAAGTGTTGGGATTTAGTAACAGACCAGATCAAATCGGTTAGGGGAAGTACTGCAGATCAACATTTAAAGTGCATTGCCTTTTGGAGTAAAACCTGGCCACTTGTCAAGGAAGAAAACTTTTCATATTTTGATATCCACTTTGTTCTTTCAAAGAAAGTCACATAAAAAAACCCCACAGATGCATGAGAAAACAGGTTTTGGACTGTCCTTAAGTGGGAATTATTATGATTTTATTTAACATGCACTGCGGAGAAGATATTTTTTTGCCAAGGAACCAAAAATTATTCTAGACCAAAGCCCTACTACATCATCAGTAATAGAGAATTTGTGTATGAGGTATACTTATCATCAGTCTAAGTTCATTTTACATTTCCTGAGTGATGTAAAAAGGTCATGGTGTAAATTAAGATAGCACCATTTTCCATCTTCAAAAATCCTTACCCAAACATTTTCTAGACATTTAGTTGGGAGTTGACATATCTCCTTCAGGCCTAACTACACCATGCAATGAGGTAACACACAAGAGTCTGTAGGCAGCAAATCTAAATGGCATGACACAGAGCTCTGTGTGGCAACTAGCTCAGGTCAAGATGCATCTGATGAGCTCAGGCACCACACTGGAACAATGTGCCCATCTTCCTTCTGAGATTAACTGGCTCAAACACCCCTAGCAGCACATGTTGTCTCAAAAATTTTCACAAGGCAGGTGCCTTTCTTATTCTTTCAAACTTTCTTACAATCAAAAGCAATCTGTTTCCAGCAACAGAGACCTAAGTCAATACAGCCAGGACAGGTTTAGGATGATTTTGTGAATCATAATTTAACAGATCTAAAAAAGCAGCAGCACAATTGTGCATTAAAATTCAGCTGACAGGAATCACGACTTCTTCACATGACAAGTCTCATCAAAATCAGAAAGATCATAAGGATTTCAAGTGATATCCCCCATGTTAGCTCACAGAACCACTGCTGAGACTACACACTGTCACACTAAAAATCAATAGAAGTACTTTCATAGCCCCCTTTCTCCTCTGGTGCTACCAGCTGCTGAATTTGAGCTATATATTGCAGTCATGTAGTAGGATATTCAAATAGGGGCAAATACACAGAGAAAGAAAATAACTTACTTGCTTATGTTTTTAAATACTGGTTATGATTTTCTGCAGTCCTGACCTTTAGTCACTAAACTGCATTGCACGCCAGTTTTCAAAAACAAGCATTTTATACATACATGCACACTGTGCTAAAGATTTTTAACTTCATACTGAATATATGCCTTCTTTTTAAAGTAAGAAAACCAGTTTTTGATTACTGACCTGAGAAAGCAAACAAATACAAAATAGAATGAAAACAGCACTACTTTTTGCTTTTAACCACAACACAGCTAAGCAAAGTCAGCTTTGCCACAGACTAGCCAGATCAAATATAGAAGTTCCCAGTACTCTGTCTCCATTTGGATTAGACCAAGAAAAAGTGAAAAAATCACACTCTTCAGAATGGCACTGCAGGAGACAAAGGTTCTGACACTCTCATGAAAAAGCCAGGGAGCTGGGCACACAGAGTGATCTCTCCACCTGAGCAGCCACCAGCACAAAGTCAAGATACATAACAGAGAAGAACTTCAAAACTTTCCCAGTCATTCAGCACTCAGCAGTACTTAAGGTACAACTCACCTGCTAACCTTGAATAGCAGAAAATCAGATTACATAATGAGGATCATAACACCTTTAGAGCACTCTCATCCTAGAACAAGAAGAATACAGGTGATTCAACCTGCCTGCCCCTTATGCTACTTCCATCCAGTTTGCTGGTAAAATTAGATGCCTTTGTCACTCTGCATATAGGCATCCACTGTACAAACATTGAAAATAGGGAAGATGCGTTGCCTGAAATGCTTCAAATTTGCACATAAAACTTCATAAAAATCTATTCACTTTATTTCTAGTAGCCATGTAGGTATTTTCCTGAGTATTAATCATAGGATCTAATCTTAGTGTCAGGTTCAACCAAGCCCTGAAACCCTGAAGAAGGCACAGCTAAAGTCATTTATGTTTTAATTCAAAGGAACTAGGCATGGGACAGTATTCAGGAAAAGTAATCCTAATTCACTTTTTAATATGATTAGTTAAACTGCATTAAGTTGGCAAGTGGATGCTTTTACTCAGAATGAAAGTGGCCTTAACTTGGTTTAGTTTAATTTGCTTTGGAAGAAGTTCAGGAATTAATCTGATTTAACTAATCCACCTTAAATCCATTAATTACTTCAGATTCTTGAGTTTTCCTGTGCAGACAAAACTACTTTCACCTTAATTGTCAGAGTCTGAGCTTGAAGACCTAGATGGAACAGCTTAAGAAGCACGTTCCATACACAGGTTAGCATTTCCGTGGCTAAACCTCATTAAATAATTCTCTGATCTTAATACAATTCTATTGCAAAACAAAAGAGATTAACCACCTTCAGTGGTCTGCAGAACAGGTCATGTGTACACTAAACAAAACAGACTCATTTCAGGCAGGCTCACCAGACACTGTTGTTCAAGAGGCTCTTAGCTGACAGTGGTAGGAGGTTTTATGGGTCAGATTGTTTTATAAGCTGAACTGGTACATTGAAAGTACCAAAAATGGATCTCAAAAGGAAGAAAATATAGAACTTTTTTCTCTGACTTTATGCTCGCATTGGACTCCTATTTGGGTTTCTAAGAGTTTCTCCTAGAGCAGTTGATATGCAAACAGGATAGATACTCTGAGGCAGAAATTTTCAGGTGGCCCTGGGGCAGCAATACATCACCTGGTGCAGGTATGAGCCTTGCTCAGTATTTTCAAAGCTTTTCCATCTATCACCTAAGGGAAGGTCAAATAGGTTGATTATTTTGCTGTTCTTCATAGGATGGAAATTACCATTAGATTAGAGGAAATCTGAACCAGTGACACAAATGCAAATGGAAATTCACCCAAGGAAAGACAGGCTGAAGTCAAGCCTGCTGCAGTTATTCATTTGGGTTTTGTGACACTTGCCAGCCAGGTATCACAAGCTTGCTGCAGGGAACATGTAGACAACAGCCTTACTCTTGCCAGCCCAGCTCAAATACTACCTGTAGTTTTCACCTGAAAATGCTTCAGGGAGAACTCATGTCTCCACACTTCTCATTGTCTCAGCTCTCTCAGGGAAGGGCTTCTACACTCCCTGCTTCATATCTTCACTGACCCCAGAAGGCAGGACTGAGTACAACTGGGGTCAAGCCACTTTCCCTTCCAGGGGATCTGTTTAACCTGGATATGGAACAGAATTCTGGGATAGGATATACCAAATGCGTGCTAGTGTTCCTTCTGGCCACCAGGAAGAGGGACTGGGAGGTGCAGATTCCAGCACAAAAGTCAGAAAAACACAAGGATATGATAAAGACACCAATCCAGGTCTACCCTTAGCAGGAAAACTGTCCCAAACCCATTCATTGGTCTCAGCCTGCATTCCTCTCCGTACCATGTCACAAAGCCGATGAGCCTTCTCCAAGATTGTTAAACTTCAACAACAGCAAAACCCTAAATTTAGCACTGAAAATACTTTCTATTTTAAGGCATATTTATGACAGTAAAAACAGCTATCTTACAAACACACAAGCAAGTGCTATTGCTGGGGTTTCTTTATTGTCTTAGAAAAAGACACATATTCTGCTAGCCTGACATTAAAACAACAAAACAAGAACCTCACCCACCCTGTAAACAAAATATATTGACCATAAAAGCCAAACTCTGTGATTAATAGAGAAATAAAATCTTATATCTTAATCATATTATTACCTGACTGTCAGTTACAGCAGTGGGCTGCTTTGGGCTGGAGTAATTACTTTTCTTCACAGCACCTAGTGTAGGGCTGGGGTTTGGATTTATCCTGAAAACCATGTTAATAACACAGGGGTGTTCTTGCTACTGTCCAGATGTGCTCACACAGGCCTTTTCTGCTTCTCACACCACCCTCACAGTGAGTGGGCTGGGGGTGCACTAGGAACTAGGAGGGACACAGCTGGGACAGCTGGTGATACAGTCAACAGACCAAAGGGATATTCCATGCTGTATGCCATCATGTTCAGCATACAAAGCTGGGGGGAGAAGTAGGAAGGGGAAAGAATTCAAAGTGTTGGTGTTTGTCTTCCCTGGTAGCCATTAGATGTGATGGAGCCGTGTTTTCCTGGGGATGGCTGGACACCTGCCTGCCCACAGGAAGCAGTGAATTAATTGCTTGGTTTGCTTTGCTTGTGTGTGCAGATTTTCTTTACCTATTAAACTGCCTTTATCTCAGCCCATGAGTTTTCAGATTTTCCAATTCTCTCCCCCATCCACTGGGGGGAAATTAGTAAGTAGCTGTGTGGTGTTTCACTGCTGCCTAGGGTTAAACCACATGGGAACATCCATTCTGCAGCAGGTACCCCTTGAAGCATGAGTGGCTGTGCATGAGGTTATGGTGGAGCTCCTCAAAATGTGTGGCCATGGATAAGCCCAGAACGGAGCAGGTACACTCCTGGAGAGGCTGCAGGCATGGGCAAGGCCCTGTTGGAGCAAGGTCACCTCTGAAGGGACTGCAGCTGTTGGTAAGGCCACGCTGGAACAGGTACAGTTCTGAAGGCTTTGTGGTCCATGGATAAGGCCAGGCTGGAACAAATGCACCTCAGAGCAGACTGTGGCTTTGGAGAAGTCTATGCCTCAGAAGGTGCACTCCTGAACAGACTGTGGCTCATGGATGAGGCTGCACTTGGAGCAGGTACAATCCTAAGGGACTGAAGTCTGTGCGTAAGTCCAAGCTGGAATAGAGACAAGGGGAGGAGTTCTTTGCAATGTTAAACCTGATGGTCTGGTCCAAAGGGACCAGGGTGGAGATTGAAATGGAAATACCCTTAAATTGTTGTAACCCGTAACTTCAGTTGTATGTTACAGGAATTACTGTAGCAGGAACCACCTGAACCAATGGAGGGTAAGCCATACAAGAAGCAGTGCAAGTGCAGCAGTGACAGGACTCAAGATGGCTTTGTTGCCCAATAACTCCATGCAACATTTCACTTCTGTCCTGAGTGACCACCATAAGCACAGACAACAGGAAAAGGATGCTTACAGTCTACAGTGGGCTACAGGCAGATACTACAGGTGATAGATAACAGAGTATCTCAATAACTGTCTTGTGCCTTGACAATCTCCAGAGCCCATCTCCTTTAGCTTTTGGATGAAAAAAAAAAAAAAAAAAAAAAAAAAAAAAAAAAAAAACCAAAAAAAAAAAAAAAAAAAAAAAAACCAGAAGGAATCCACGATTAACAAGATTTTCTAAGTATGGTATTCTATGTGTATTTAGCTTCCACACAGGACAGAAGAATAAGAGTGAAGTTCTTTTCCACAATAAGGAATAAAGGTGAGGGAGGAGCCCCTCAAAAGTGCTGTTACAGATGGATAATTCACAACGCACATTCTCAGTGCATCCACAATGGCTATTTGTCTGTGTTTTCAAATAAATATTACGTAGATATACAAAAGATATTTCCAGACAGCATAATGCAACATGAGGTTTCATAGTAAGACCACATTAAGCAAGAGAGATATATACAGGAATTTGCTACATTAAGTAACCCAGATGCTATGACTTTTCAAAAATTTTAACAGACTATAAGCTCAAGACACAAAGCGAAGATTATTTGTTTGTTGCTTTTTTTCTGTGCCAGGTCTGAAGGCCCACAGAACCTGTCATTGTGGAGACACTGGGCTTAGCAATGCAAAGAAATAACTTCACTCATACTGTTCTTGCATTCCTGCAAGGGAAAGGTAAAAACGCAAGCTATGCACTAGTGCCACAAAATCTACTCCAGCACAGCTGTGAACCCATAATGCAGCTGCCAAGGGTTTGATTCTTATGAACAAGAATCAAATCTCAGGTCAAGTCCTGGATGGCATTGAAGCTACTTTGTGTGAAAAAGTCTTTCCTAGTCACCTTCTTACTTCTTAGCAGTAGCTCTTATCATCATCCTTCGATCAGCCTTACCACCTTTCCCTATAATCTAAGGACTACAGATCAGCTCCCCAAAGTGACTAATCCCCACAGCCACCAGCCTCCTTCCTGCCTGTGCCTAAACTCACTGGAACCTCTGAGCCTTTTCAGATCTAAAATTTGCAAAGTTATCAACATAGCTTTGACCACATACTTTCCAGACTTCCTCCCCTCCATCACAGATCATACTGATGATACACCTTCTCATGGCCCATCTTTCCTACCAGCAACCCTTTTTCAGCATCTCTTACAACCATATTTCCTTTACCCTTAGCTTTTCCATGTTTCTTTAAAGATGCTACCTGCTTCCTGACTCTCTTTTTTCTCCTCTGCACTTTTTAGTACTTACAGTTTCTTCCCTTTCTTTTTGCAGATGGTTCAATATGCCCTTTTGTCCCCTCTCTCAGAGGCTGTGTATGCTTCTGTTCTCCACTCATCCTACACTCTGAGCTTTCATTCTTACCTTTCATTTTCAAGCTTCATCCCACAAAAACTAAACAAAAGGCAGAAAAGAAAGCAAGCACTAGCAAAGCCCTGATCAGAGCTCCATACATCCTCCAGCAAAGTTTAGGTCTAGTGGCCTTTAAGGTAGGCAAACAGATCCTATTCAGGTAATACACCTGGAACAGGAAATTACTGCACTCAGCTGTCTCAGCTCTCACATCACTGTCAGACAGACACTGCTGTGCTCCACAAGCCAGGCATTTCTCTCAGCATAGATTATAAACACCACATAAGCAGAAAAACCTTAACTCAGGACAAAACTACTTACTGAATATTAGTAAAGCATTCTGGAAAATAAATTCCCAGAAGACTAATGCTCTTCCAGGTGTGTGGCCTGCAGCACAAGCCTTTCAGGTATCCAGCTGAGGCAGTCAACAACCTCTTTGAAAGACGCTCCTGCCCACAGTGAATTATCACTTAATTAGATGGAGCCAGGATGTTCTATCACATGTGCAATGCTTTATGAATAAAATCAAATGTATCCTGCTTTCTAAGCATTCATCTCACTGCAGCACAAAACCTGGGAAGTGACAGCTTGCTACCGGGAGGAAATCTACCCAAAAGAGGTATCTCTTATGTTTCAAAAAAGATTGCAGCTATAAACAGTTCAAACAACTCAATAGTCTGCAGTGCTGTCAGTCATAAATGCTTATGTGGTGCAAGAGCAGAGAAAAGCTTCAGTCAATATCAGGACCCTACTGTGATGAGCTGTAACGATGTGGGAAAACAGCCCGGTGAGAGTTTCCCCACAAAAGCAGCTCCATGGTCGCTTCCCTCCTGTGCCCACTCTAATGCCCCACTAAGGAGGCCTTTATACTAATCCACTCCCAAAGCAGCTCGAAGCAATTTCAGAAAGATCCTCTGCATGGATTAAGAATGGCCACATGAGGAGTTAGTGCAAAAATAGCTGGCATGTTTTAAAGTCACATTCTAGTTTGTTTTGAAAGAGCTTTCACATACAAAAGTATACTTTAAATATAAAATCTCTGCCTTGAAGGATTTATTATCCAAAAATCCAATCTTGCAAACACTCATATACCTTCTCAGCTTGTGAAACATAATTACATCCTTCCAGTGTGTTTGAAAAAGCTTGCATAAAGTTTCATGATCTAAAATGCTAGGAACAATTTTTAATTTCTGAGTTAATTAAAGGTGATCTCCCTCATGTCAGACTCCTAACAACAGGTCAATAAATTCAGTAGGTCTTTTCAAGCAACACTTAAATTTCCAGTTCATAAGAGAAGACTCTAAAATCAGCATATACTTGAGTGAATATTGTACTTCTCAAGAGGATAAAATCACTTATACTTCCCCCATTTCAAATACTTTGCTAGATCAAATACTATAAAGACACATGTTGACACTTTAATTATTTGGTTAGTCCAATAATTACTGAGAGCTTTCTATACAAAATTGGCACAATATTAATTCCCTGGTTAATTTAACTCTTAAAAAGGTAGTGCAAAGGGTGAACAGAAGGATGAAGGAAGATTGTAACTAATACTATTGCTAAAAGATTTAGTAACTTGTGTAACACAGGAAAAGTCCTACAAACAATACCTAAAGAAACATTTTGTGATATAGATATAGATATATATGGCTAGAAGTTCAGGGGAACAGCAACTTGGTCTTGGACACTTCCAGGGATGGGACAGCCACAACTTACTCAGATAATTTGTTCCAGTGCCTCATCATCCTCACAGTAAAGAATTTCTTTCTAATATCTAATCTAACCCTACACTCTTTCAGTTTGAAGCTATTCTCCCTTGTCCTGTCACTACATGCTCTCATAATAATCTCTACATCCCTCTTGTAGGCTCCCTTCAAGTACTGAAAGGTTGCAATTAGGTCACCCTGAAGCTGCCTCTTTTCCAGGCTGAACAAACCAAATTCTCTCATCTTTTCCTTGCAGAATAGGTGCCACATTATTATCATCTTGCTGGCCTTCCTCTGGACTTGCTCCAACAGGTCCATGTCCTTCCTGTGCTGAGACCCCAGAGCTGGATGCAGTGTTCCAGGTGGGGTGTCACAGAGCAGAGTACAGAAGAAGAATCTCATTCCTTGCCCTTCTGGCCACACTATTTTGGATGCAGCCCAGGATAGGATTGGCTTTCTGGGCAGCAAGCCCACATTGCCGGCTCATGTCCAGCCTCTCATCCACCAGCACATCCACATCCTTCTCACTAGGGATATAGACTAGAGATGCTGATAGTGAAAACTGATTCCAGCCTCATTCAGTACAGAGTTGAAGCAGTAACCATCAAGTGTCAGGAATGGGTGACACCATCCACACAAGGAAGGAACCCAACTGAGAGCACAGATGGTGCACTAATTCCACTGAGCAGCTCTACTGGTAGGTCTCTGCCAAAGGTGCTGATTAGATGAAGCTGCTGTTCTTCAAAAGGAAACCCTGAGCAAATGTAGTCAGAGGTTCTCTAGTATTGAGTGGGAGATGGAGTGTATAGCACTGAAGGTGCAAAGACTAAAGACAAAGTGGATGATGTGTACTGGACTACTTATCTTTCTGCAGGAACTGTCACCACTGATGTGTAATGTGAAATCTGCTTTGAAAACTGGTAATATACTGGAGACCATGAACTTAGAGAATGCATGTGTAATTCATCTCTTCTATAACATTAAATATATGACATTAATAGCTCCCACAGGATACTAAAGTATAAATTCCTCAGCCCACCCTGCAGAAGAGTAGCTAGCCAGCCAGCTAGCCCCAATGCCTGTCTCCAGACTCACCAAGCCCCCACATTTTTATTCCAAACCTCACTTCTCAATAGTCCGTGGGTGACTGAACACACTAAAGCCTTTCAAAAAGATGAGAGGAGATTAAGTTCCTACAGAGAAGAGGATGAGAGTCCTATTGGCTACTCAGTGCCAACTTTGAAGCTGAGGCAGTAAAAGTAAGTGGGAAGTGACACTGAAGGGAGACTGTCCAGAACACAGACACATTTAGGCTCTGAGTGGGAAAGGATAAGTGTGGCTACCCACTTACTCAGACTAACTGGATTTTGTGTGCGTATTTGTAACATTTCCTTCCATGCTGGCAGACAACTGTATGGCCTTAAATTTTGCTTGGCCTTATTTGGCCAGTTAAGTTTGCCCAAAGCTATCTACAAGGTGGCTTGGGGAAAACCCTCTGAACTGAGCAGATAGTAAAAATTTTAGTGTGACAATGACAATTGTGGACCTGCAGGCATTTTAAGGAGACCCAATGCTGAAGGTACTTCTTGTTACACTGCTAATGACCCTGATTTGCAGTTGCTACCACTAGTGCCAAGCCAAATGTGTTCCCTGTGGCAAACACAAATCAGCATTTCTCTTGCAAAGAGCAGATGGATGAGCAGTATCCTGGGACTCTAGGCAAAGCCTGAGGCATCACATCTGGGAAATTTCCAATTATTTGTCCTTTCCCTGTTTTCATAATTTAGGGATAGCTTAAAAGAAGCAGGCAAATACTGACATAACCTAAGCAACCTTTCTGAAAGTCATATGGTTACACTGCTTTACTGGTAACAGTATAAACCAGCCTTTTTTGACAATTGAAGCAACTGTTGATACTTCTTGTTTCCCTTCAGTGGTGATAAATGCCTTTGTTTCTGAGCATACTAATTCATAGTCAACCCTCCAGAGTACTGCAGGTAAATCACCAGGGATTGCAAGAAGAAAGAGGGGCAAGAGCTGTTATTCTAGAGGCCACTGGATTTAGTGTGGTACTCTGTTTAGTATGGTACACTGGTTTACATTGTGTAATCTTTCAACATTCATGTAGTGGGAGACACTCTGGACCAGCTGGTTATGAAAATAATTTGGGTTTTTGTCTTACAGTCTACAGCTGCCTATCTTGGATAGAGAACCACCACTCTCCAAGTGAGCCTTATGTTAAAACAAGCTTTTGTTAGGTATCAGGTGTCATTCCTCATCACCTACCATCTAGGTTTCTTTGGGTTATAGCAGCTCTGCCAGGCATGTGCTTTTCCTGGGAACTTTGTGCCAGCAGCCCCACAGAAACAGCCTGCATGAAAAATTCATTTGCATCAAATCTCTGCAGCATCTATTTTATCAAAGCTACTGCTTGTATACTCAACCAATATAAGCCACAGATGGGTTTCAGGCAATCAGCTGCAAGATTAGGAAGAAAACCAAATACATATCCTGCTTATGCATTTCTGAATGTTAAAAAAAAAAAAAAAAAAAAAAAGCAGGTCACCAGTGTCCACCAACTGTTTCATCAACTTCAGTAACAGAACATGGATATTTATCTGGAATGAAAACACACTGCTATATAGTCTGCTTTGATTAGCTCATCACATAAATCCTCTTTTACAGGAATTTTCAAGAGGTATTGAGAGCATTATTAGAAATGTCAAGGCTAGAACTGTCAGGAACTACAGTGTGGGGGAGCCTCAACTGAGCAAGGCAGAAGGTAACAAGTTGAAAATCCACTGAATTAGAAGACTTTTATTAATTTAACTTTGATATAGGGATTCAAAACTCTAGTTTATTTCTAGTCCTTCTCTTGCTGATCAGAAAAGCATCTTCCCTTCAGAACATTATTTTTATTTTCTTTCCTGCTATGATTTCCCCTTTGCCAATTGGATGTCTCAGGTCAGATGGATTTTCAAGAATGACTGGACTGTTGATAAACTTTAAACTTCCTATAGTTTTAGTATTGCCTCAATAATTGTATATCCCTCATAGATCCAGAAATAAACACAATTTTGCACAGAGGTGGTAGTATATATGGAAGATCCGAATTGGTTTGCAGTCCTGTGGATGATGAGAGGGTATCCCACAGACTGAAAAAGGACCAACACTGTTTTGGGAGTTCCTAGGAAACCTGCAAAGACTGTAGAAATACCAGGAAAAGCCATTAGACCCTTGCAAGAAAAAGGAATTTTATGTGTTGTTGCTACTAATAGAACAAAATAAAAATTAATAAAATTAGAAATAAAGTTTTTATAAGACACTCTCAGTTTTTATTTCAAATTTCTTCCAGTTCCTAAAAGTAGTTTTATTATGCTAATCTATATTTTAGCAGCTACACAGCATTTTCACTAAACAATTTCCTGTCTTAAAAAATATTTACTTCATGTGCAAAATAAAACTAACACATATCATGAAGCTGGAAAGGTCTCCATTTTTTGTTTATATATGAAAATCTAACTATTTTATGTGGTTGTTTTATTACAATACCCCACGGAAGCCATACACTCGTTGCTGAATGCTCCCGTTCTCCCACACACACTGTGCTCCCTAGCTGCATTTTCTCTTCCATCATTAAAGATCTTCTCTCATAAGGGATGAGACTGTCACAGTCCCATTATGGGGGAAGGAGAATATGAGCCACCAGGGAAATGTTTATGAATCCAAAATACAACCGATTTGAATTAAATGTTCCATATTCAAGTGCTTTGAGAAAACCCCTTTTTTTCAAGACAACATAAACAAACTAAAGCCTCCATAGAACTATATTTTCAAATTTCATCAATAATGTATCTGGCAGTGTATCAACAGTGTAAAGTGTCTAGAAACAAGGTAAAGTTTTGTCTCCAAGTATCTAAAGGGAGGTTGCCAAGAGGACGGAGCCAGGCTCTTCTCGGTGGTGCCAAGCAGTAGAACAAGAGGTAACGGGCAGAAACTGATGCACAGGAAGCTCCACCTGAACACAAGGAAGAACTTACTGGCTGGGTGACTGACTGCTGGAACAGATTGCCCAGAGAGGGTGTGGAGTCTCCCTCACTGGAGATATTCAAGAACCATCTGGACTCCATTCCGTGCCATGTGCTCTGGGATGGCCCTGCTTGAGCAGGGAGGTTGGACCAGCTGACCCCACTGTGGTCCCTTCCACCCTGACCCATTCTGTGAATGGTAAACCATGAGTCACCACAGCGTTTGTCCATATAAATGTCTTATCTAAGTGCAGGAAAGCTAGAAATCCCCAAATTCAGTCATAGTGAACCCAGATATTTCTGCAGTGTCAATAATACTACTGAAATTCTTACTGTTATAATCTAAGTTATAGTAGGTCAAATTTAATATATTCAGGTAGAATTTGTTCTTCCCATAGGAACATCTGTGAGAGGGGCTGATGAAAAGAGACAAGTATCTCATGCCTTATTCTGTTTTCTTCTACTAAACCAAATATATTTACCTAAAGTAGGTAAATATCAGCACAGTAAAACCAGAGAGCCTCTGCAGTCAGGGAATGCTAAACTCTGCTTTCCCCAGAAAGAGAGCAAACAGGATCTGTGAGAAACAGCAAATGAATGACTCAGATTCTCCAGCATAAAGCAAACATGCCCTCTAAGTGTGTCCCACAACTCTTTTGGGCACTAAAAGCTTTCTTCACCACAGTATTCCAAGTGAGAAAAGGTGTGATACTGCAAAGAGGGTGAAGGATGGCAAATTTTGAAGCAATAATGTCATAATAACCCAAGTTTCCTTGCCTCTGTTAGTGCTACAACCACGGGTTCTTAAAAAGACATGTTTTTTATTCTCTTGTGGTTTTTTACATACATACTGCTTGTTTCTCTCTTCCCACACACTTTGGCAGGTAGTTTCTTTTCCTTGTTTTGTTTCTCTTTCATCTGTTGGTTTTGAGGAACAAGACCTGTGTTTGTGTTTAGAATTTATAGCACAGTAAGAACATATTGAATTTAAAGCCATAATCTAACGTAAAGACATTAAATCACCACAAATAATAAAAGGCTGATATAAATTGTCTTAGACTGCATAGCTGTAAATGCAAGAAATACGAGTCAATATTAAGTTGTAGTGGCATTTTGGCTGTCTCAATATAGACTAAAGAGAGATGGAACACCTGCTCTGATCTTCACAAATTGAATTTCAGCTCCTCTGTAGATCTTGAGTTCTCATTTGCATTAGCAAAGGACACCATTGTTTATGTAAATTGGACATTTATTCACATACAGAGTAGAAAATGTGCAATATGCCTACAAACATTTAGCGCAAGCAACTGTGCAACGAACAAGAAAATACAAAAGAAACCCTAATTACAAGAAGCTACTACTAAGTAACTTCCAGGCCAATGCTATACTTCCCACGTTTCAGCAGCATGCAGTCAATGACATTACTTTAACACTTATTTTCAGAAACTACCAATAATCCAGTAAGGGGGAAATATTAAAATTTTTTAGGTGCAAAACAATAGTGAGATGACAGTCATATGTCTCACATTGAGACAGTGGGAAAAGCAGAGATTGTTTTACTCTGTATTTCTGAAAATAATTCTGAGAGCCCTTGCACTCCAGCAGACCTGAGCTGATATCTTTTCACCATCACAGATCACTCACTATTTCCTGGCTATAGCAAATCCTTGTCCAACATCTGTACTTGTGTGTGGTTGCAAACAGGTAGACAAGCCAATGCGACACATACTAAAATTCCTGCAAAGCCATTCATCCTTCTGCTTCAGTTATTAATCCAAAAATAACAAATGCATACAGAGTTCAAACACATCATGCAGGTCAGAATTAGCAGGAAGGGTCTGATAAGTGAGTGAAACAGTGAACAAAATCTTTTCTAGAACAAAAGTTACCTTAAGATAACTTCAGAAGTCTTTTTCATATCATCTTGAGATGAGATACATTTCTTTATTCTCAATTTATTTCTCTGTGGCAGGTCCATTCTGAAGCACAAGCAAAATAGCAGCCCTACTGAGAGGAAAGGAAAAAGAGAGGGAAAGTAAGTGTCTTATTCAAGGAACAGAGATACTTAAACAATGACGAAACTATCTGTGAATGAATGCTGAAGGCACATTTTTGATTCAAGTTCTTTAATCTTATTTAAGAAAGATTGATACAGCTATCAAAGTTATCATGTATAATTACTGCCGTTTTCATGGAAACAAAGAGTGTTCATGAAGCCATTTGACTCTGCCAGTCCTTCTTTACTCATAGCTAAAATGAGTAAGAAGGTGGTTTAACAATGAAGAGAAGCCTCTCCCCACCACCACCAGACCATTCTGCTTGAGCACCCCGACAGGTCTACACACACTTTTGTCTTTACATTTTAGCAATAACACAGCTGTTCCCCAAATGTGTTCAACAACTGTTCTCTAATGCCATCAGTTTCATAGTGTAAATGGGTCCTAAAATAGCTGGAACATTATGTCCCTTACCATTCTATCTTCCCTCCTGGCTGCCAGATTGCTCTCTTTCCCTTTTTTGATGGATTAAGTAGAACCACAGCAATTTGTTGATTTGAAAACTAAGCAATCTCTTTAAACTGTCTCTGTGCTCATCCACTGCTATCACTGACTCTACCTGAATTCATTTTGGAGCCTGCATTACAAAAGCTTTATTCATGAGGGATTTGCATATGCAAGCAGTGCTGATGAATCCAATAAAATAGACTCATATCTAGAGACAACTTTACAGATTCACTTTTGTTTCAGTGGCTGACACTGGCCCCCTTCATTTTTCTTTTTGCCTGTCTTTTTAGGGGCACAGGTTGATTCCACAAATATTTTATTTGTAAGTGATGTCCTTTCACAGGTGCCCCTCTCTGTGGACTGTGCAGAAATGCCAGCAGTTGCTCTAGCTTTGCACTCTTCCAAGTTCTGTCAGCAGCAATGGGGCTCTCCTCAAGCAACAGTGTGATTTTTCTTGAAACCAGCAAAGAAAATAGGCCCTGTTCCATTGCCAGAAATCAGGACAAAATTAATTAACAAGAGACTTGACACTAGAAAAGCAGCATTCTCTGTGACTTACAAGCTCCCTTCTGCTCCATTGAGAGGTGTGTGGGACAACAGACCAGCTGTTAAGATTTTTCTATGACAGTTCTTCACTCAGGGGGCATAACTACAGTTGTGGGGCACTCTCTCACACAGAAAGATGAGAAAAAAAACAGGTTTGTTACCCCAGAACCTCAAAATGAAGCAAATCTTGCACTGGGTACAGTAGGGAACCTCAGCAAGGTCAGATCACTCTGCCTCTTCCCCTCGTTCACCAATAGATGGTGGCAAAGGCCCCCTCCGAAGCTGCCATTGGACTTGCACAGTTATTTTTTCAATTCCTCTAATAACATAGAAAACAGGGAAGGTAGGTGCAGACACCTCCTTTGCAACAATCACCTATAAACAATTTAATAATTTCGTCTAACATACCTGTACATAATTACTCTGTTAATGCCAGCTTTATGTTCAGATATGAATGTATTTGTTTCTTCTTTTGTAAAGTAACAATAGTGTTTCACTTTAATTTCACACAACAGAGCATAGAGAGGAACATCAAAGCAAGCTCTTTTAAAATAGGTTAAGAAATGGTGCTTGCTCCTAAGAACTCAGCACATATCTGCCTGAAAGGGAGGAGAGACCAGAGAAGAAAGACCCAGAAAGTGATTTCAAACTCTTGTTGCAGAATGCAGCATTTTGAAGAGCAGGCTGGTCTTTTCCGAACTGCCAACAGTCAGGGCAACTTCACGTCATTTCAAGAGGCTCCACACAGCTGCCTGCCACCCTTGGCCACCTGTGTCAGGCTCAACAGAGTTTTGGTAGCTCGGGGGAGCCAAGTATCAGAGCCTTGCAATGCAGTATTTGGTGGTAAAAGCAGCAAACACAATTTTATTTTGATTGCAAGGCTTTTTAAGCACCACGCTTGTGCTTCAGGGAGTTGTGCAAGAAAGCTGCCTCTGCCTGACACAGGAAGAGAGCAGTATGGGTAGAGCACTACGGGTGGCTGCAGAAAACAGGAGCTCTGGATGTTTGCAAAGTACCTGTCACAAGACCACCTGAAGTAAACCAGATGTGCTGGCCCAATTACATATCACACAATAATATTCTGCCTGTCCTAATGAGACATTGTTTCTACCTCATGATGATTTGCACCACCTCATGTCAGGATCCTGTGTAAGGTAGTCAGGATCTGCCACATTCCACATCAGCTCTTGAGAGATGGCCAAGCTTTATTAATCTTTAATTTGAGAAAAAAAGACCTTTGAGTTCCTTGGGTTCAAATTGGTAAAAAAATGGGATTTTAGTCTCTTTGCTGTCAGGTTTACCTCTGAACACACTGTGCTAGTTTCTTTTATCACATACCTTTGTAGAGCACTTCACAAAGATTTTTCTGTATTTATATAATTCACATAGATGCTTTTTAGTTCTTTGCTATTTGCAGTAACTCATCTTCAAGCCAGGGATCTCTGATCAGCTTATTTGTTTAAGTGCCAGTCTGTCAGTATAAATAACCCCTTGTGCATCAAGTTTTCCATCTTGAAAATAAGAGTAAAAAATGTATTCACATACTATTTTTCCCCTCACAAGTACAATGAAACTTCCCCAATATTTTGCACAGTCAATGGCCTTTTGATTTTTGTATGGATACTCTAAACTAATTTTTCTAATTTATAAACTTTTCCTTTTGAGTTTGAAATGTAGGTATATAGAGAATCCAAAAAAAAAAAAAACCATTCCCAGTGACCCATGAAGCTTTACTTCTTACCAAGAGACAGAGAAAGCAGTTCTGAACCAGATGTCATTGGTGTTGGATTAGGTGAGCTCCAGACATTCCTTACAACCTAAATTATTCTACAAATCTATGAGTCTATAATTCATTCACCTATTAGTTTGCATCTCTGGATTGTTTATAAGAGAAGGATTATATTCCTACGAAAGAAATAAATTCAAAACAGAGAAGGTGGATAAGTAGTTCAATTTCTGTTCTTATCAGTCCTGAGCTGATATAAACATAAAAAATTTATAAAATGCTCAGGCTCCCAAAAGGCAATGCAGTGCAGGTACTAATACTTTGCTTGGAGATCATCACAGATAACACACAAACCTTCTAACACTTAAAGTCTAGACAGTTTCTTTTTATACCTCAGTAGGCTATTCCTGTCTTCCTGAGCCTTCAGCGTGAGTTTTTCATTGTCTACATGAGGTAAGGTGGCGTCTGTACCAACTTGAAAAAGTGGTTGCTTAGCTGTAGGTTACATTCCAGTGGCTTAATTCATGCCCTCCAGAACCAGCTTATGCTCTTTGATATCATCATGCCTTTATCTGTGACAAGAGGATGCCAAGAAATTGAACTAGAATTTTTCTATTACTATTACTATTATTGCCAAAGTTAGTAGTAGTAGCACAGCAGGTTGGGGGGAATCCAGTTATGCTCCCAGTCACCATCTTATTTATTCTTCATTGGCCATTACAGATTTTTGGACAGGTCTCTGATGATGAAACATATTGCTGACGGTTTCAATATTATGCAGTTTTTTACAGATCAAAGTGGGCAATAGTAGCAAAGAAAACTAACAGTGGCCCTAGGACTAAGGAAAAAAAAATCAAGTCATGGTTCAAACAGTTGAGCAAAAAAAGTTAGGTTGGGGGTAGTGCATTGGACTGAATAGTGGTCACCCTCTTTGCCACTGTACTTTAAAGAGATTCCTTGGGAAGCGTGGATTACAGCAGTTTTGGGGACAAATAGCACAACAACCTGAGGGCAAAAAAAGTGAAAATACACCTTCAGAAGTCCAAAGGAATCCAAAGGCACCAACTGTGCTCCTGCTTTCCAGTAAGATGATATGCAACAAAGACATATTTTACACATGGTTTTCCCACCCAGCAGTGTTTTCTGGGTCCAGACTACTGCTTCAGTCTAAAAAATTTCTTCAATATCTGCCAGCTGTTTTGGGAGTAGTGGTGGGAGCACCATGGCTTCTGTTCATGTAGGTAGAAAAAGGGAAATGCTTGTTTATTTTGTTGAAGTCATGGCATATAATGGAGGGAGCAGCATTCAGCCTGAAGAGAAATGCTACTAACTTCAGTGTACTGAGTACAATTATTTGTAAAACTCAGCATTTGATCTAATGCCTATTTAAGTCAATGGGCGTTTTTCATTGACTTGAGGTGATAGATAAAATGGGCCATTAGTGCACTTTTTAAAAGCTCTGCTGAACAAATACATCTCTAGGTGGTTCAGGTCTTTTTTATAATGTCTTGCCTTCTCTCTCAAATACTGCATTTATGTCTAGCCTTGTCCTTTACTGCAGCTTGTATTGTAACACTTTCACCTGCATCACAGGAGGAAAAGAATTCTCAGCCTCTTTTCCTCTCAGTCATAACAGAGAATCTGTCCCATCAGTGTCCTCATACTACTGCAGCTCTGAATGTTGAGAAACTTTATCAGAATATACAAAGGTAGATAAGAGAACCTCCTCATACTGTATACCCAAGCTTTAAAATATTCCACTTTTTTTTTCTTTAAAATTCTAATTAAACTGTTTTGTTATAGAATTTCAGTTACTCTCACTTTGAAGCACAGCAGGGTGCGTCAAGGGTGAAACAAGTGGACAATAATTATTGATTCATCAAGTGAAAAGTATTTGGAGGTTTTTAATCATGATGGACATTTCCCAGAGGAGTAAGAAGAGAAAAAGAAACAACTTTAGAAGAGTCATCTGCATTATGCCAAATTGCCATTCCATTCAGCCTCCTAAAAAGGGCTTGTTACCTGATGGTATTATGATTTACTAGCTACAATTTGGTGAAAGTAGATACCAGGGAGAAAACACAGAGCACACAGCAGTAATAAAATACAGCAGCAATAAATACAGCAGCAGGTTATCATTTTCTGCCCACATACTGTAAACTTCTAACTCCATACGTGTTAAGCACCCTGGATTCAATTCACAGAGAAACAGAGCCAAAAAAAGCCACTGTCTGTAGCTGTCTGGACCAGGAATGCCTCCCACCTGCAATGGCACCAACTTGCTTGCTTTTCAATTTTTAAATTTTCAGTTTACTTGAGATGCAACACCATTGTCTACAGGAGGGAGCAGAGCATGAACAGACAGGTCAACGAGAAATGCAGTTTACCCACCTGTCGCTGCTGGGCTAGACTAACAGATACAGATTGTTGAAACCTGTTGATATACTCGCCATTGCACCACTTGAACAGAAATGCTGAAAACTAAGCAGAGCCTTTCTGCAGCATCATTCCCCATAACAGCTGGAATTCCTGCAAAGAAAACTTTATTGTTTCTTATTGGTACACAGAATTGGTAGGTCAGCATTTCCAGAAGCATCTAGGTTAGTTAAAGGCCTGCATGCTGGTGAATACCATTTTTACTTCAAACATAATATGCAGCGTCTAAAAGGAAAACCTTTGAACTTTGATTTTCAGAAACATTGACAATGTTACTGAAAACAAAATGTTGGAAATGAGAAATTTTGAGATAACACTCCCTTTCAGCTCCCCTGTGCTTCATGAGGCAGCAGTGAGTCACAGCACAAAGACCTTAGTGACAAGCAGCACTTGCTGACAAAGCGGTATCACGATTCAAAAATATGTAGCACCACATAATTAAAAAATTAATGGCTGCTGGTACTGCCGTGGTGTCTCTATTCAGTGCTAGCTGTGTTCCTGCCCCTGTAGGCCCGGGGTAGTAGTGGCAGATCAGCTCCCCTGCCCCAGCAGCAAACAGCTGGAGGAACTGGGGTGGCTCTGCCTCCCAGCTAGGTGGATGTTCTCCTTGCCTTACCCAGGATGAACATCAGGGCTGCCACCCTTGTGAGCCTGGGAGGACCTAAAGGTCTCAGGAAGAGAGGAAAGGAGGGAGGGATCCAACACTGCAGGCTTCTGACAGCTTGTGAATCTCTCTTTTGACAAGTCCCAGCTCCACAATTTTTCTCCCCGAGCCTACTAATTCCTAGACTAAAATCAACTGCATTGCAACAATCTGCGGCAGCATCTTCTTTCTATTATCAGTATTGTTATAGATTCACTAGGTAGGTACTGCCCCTCCCTAAGCCACCTACTTCCTGTACCAGTAGCAAATGAACAAAAATGGAGAATGCAGGACTACGCTTCAGGAAGGGTGTCGGCAGGTGGGACATGTGCAGCACGAAACACCTTTTTTTGTTATTTGTGAAGGAGAACACTAATTCATTTTGAATTAAATCATGGGGCTTAAATCATTTTGGCTGAATCACAGCTTTTTGCTGATACCCTCTGTACTCACCAAGTCTGAGTTTCTGTTTTTCCATCTGGGAATTTAACAAACAACATAATTTGCCTCATAAATCTTTGTTAAGATTTTTTGAATGCTGGCTACTTCCCTACACACAGGCACATAATTTCCACAGCAGAGCACTGCATCTCACAGCTGGAGAATGAAGGGGGAGAAAACCAAGAAAGCAAAAACCAAGAAAGCAAAAACCAGCTGTAGCACAGTGCTGAGAAAACGAATGTTACCAAAGCTGATATATATTCAGCTTTTTCCCACGAATTTTGTGGTTTCTCAGAATGAAGTCAGCTTTACCTCCCTTGTCAAGGATCAAAATAATATTTTTATAGGAAATGAAATATTTGAACTGTCCTGAGTGCTCCCACATTCCAAAATCCTTTGCTTGAAGCAGAAAGATGGGTGAGCAAGGGAGGGCTTGGTAACAGACAGTGGCAAGAGGAAATCAAGGTATTACTCACTCTTATTTCAAAACTGTTGCAAACTATTCCAGAACTGCATGTCTTTTCTCCCTCCCTCAATCCCCCTCCTCAGCTCCCATTTCATCATTACTGAAATCAATCACAACACACTGTCTTATCACAAAAGTTAAGACTCTGACCTTCATATTCTTCCCCACCAAGCACAAGCAATTCTTGAGGCAAAACTGCCAGTGTATCCTTACAACAGTAGATAAAAAAACTAAGGATTACAAGCTCCTAATGAGGTCTTCGAGGTTTTACAGATCAGGCTTCTAAAATTGCTGTTCTCTGAACAAAGGAGTCTTGCTAATCATTGGATTTGTGTTTTCCAATTTTGAGAAGTTTGCAGTGTTGTTCAAATGATATTATCTGCTTTTAGATTTCTTTCTTAAGGAGCTTAACAGAACTATCTGTCCCTTCTCTTGGCCCTGCTTCAAGAAAGTATTTGGTCACATAGTAAGTCAGCTCTTATTCATAAATTCATAGGCATGAGTCCAAAAATATTGCATATAAATCCCAGTGGAATTTCGGTATACATTGCCTGAAAAGTAAATTTCCTTGACCAAAGCTTTGCAAATGGATTCAACAACCAAAAAAAAAAATTTTCCAGAATATGGAGAATTCTGCCTGCTGGACAAGCATCTAAAAAGATGTTATTTTGAAGGTGTTGTTCTTTCTCTCTGTTAAGTTTCCTTCCCTAAATTCAGATATGCTGAGGTAGCAGGTCTCTATAAAGCTGTCTAGAGAGTTGCAGAAATCTCTTATTCTTGCTGTGCTTTGACCTCATCTGATTTCATTTACATATTTTGCAGATTTTCAGCTTGGCCTGTCAAATTTGCTTGATATATGCCTAACTCTCTCCCTGGCTTCTCTTCCCAGGCTTTTATCACTCCTGTTTACTTCAGCGCACCTACTTTTCAACAACAGTTTAGTTTTTATGCAGAAAAAGACAGTTCTTTCCTTGCCCCTTCTCTTCAGCCCAGCTGTCCTCCATAGATGTGGGTGCTCCCAATTGCACAGGACTTTGCCTTTGAACAGAGGAGGCTTTTTTACGCCAACAAACACCACAAAGCGTGAATCAAACCCAAAGGGTGTTTCTAAATTCTCAGTCAAAGTTAAACTGCTGAAATATGTAGTTTATAATTAAAGTACTGAGGAAACCTTTACTGAAGAATCACTAGAGCAACACTATAATTACGCTGTCCTTCATATCCTGCCATTAGCATTTCTAGAAGTGACATAATAATAACGTGGTCTTTTTTTCTCTTTAGGAACTGTCAGCTCTCTTTACAGGATTCAAGTAAGTTTGTAAAGAATATAAAGTTCTTAAATGGAAAATGCAAATGATGATTTTTGTGTAAAAAATGTGACAGTCACATTAGTAAGCTCATGAAAATCATGCCCATATATGTTTCAAGACAGTAGAATAGAGCAACTTTTTCTTTTTCCATTTTTTACCTATCTATTCAGGGTTCAAGAAAATAAAATAAAAAAAGACCTAAGTATCTCTTTTTTGAGCTCTTCTGTTAACTGTTCACACCATGTATTTTTGTAGGAACACAGACTGCCTGTACTTCCAGAAGCACACAGAGAACCCATTTCAAGCAATTAGAACAATTGAATTATCAAGCTTGGAAAAGACCATCTCAGATAATCTAGTCCAAGCATAAGAAAGGGAGATCTTGATCCCAGACACCAAAAAGATTTTATGCAGCTAGCAATCAGGCTGACAATACTAGAAACATTTTGGGGGATGTCCCAAGGACATCCTTTAGGCTGTGGTTGCAGCAGACCGTGTTTCTTCTCCCTCAGCAAGGAAAACACTGCAGCACCAGCTGCAGCCGGTGAGTGCCTGGGAGCCTAATTTGACACATATCCTCTGATCACTACATCCCTCAGGAGATGTAATTTGATTGGCATTCCTACACATTCAGAAGAGGTAAAAGAAAGTATATGGCCTTGTGTTACTACTTTGGGGACTCTAGTGACTTGCTGATTCTGAAGGAGAGCTGATACACATTCAAAGCACAAGCTTTCAGGAGTTGTGGCTCACATGAGGCCTTGGCAGCCAATTCTGTTCTGTTGATTCTCAGTCAGTTGTAAGTGTTGATACAAGAAAAACGTGTTTATGAAAAGTGCATTTTCTGTCAAGCAAGCAGCACAAGTATAATGGAGTTGAAATGAGATACTTGAATGTTTTAAATCTTTTGTGGAGTGTGGAAGAGAAATAAGTGCTAAAACAGATTTAAATACATTCTCTAGTAGATTTTAATAATTGACTGCTTAAGAATAAATTATATTCAAAAATAAACTATGTCTTCTTGACTAAATTGCATGAAATTATATGGTTAGGATATTTCAAGATCATCAGATGTTTCATTGAGGGCAAATATATCTCATTATAACAATTCTGGGGGAAGGCAAGAATCTCATGTCTGACAGACAGCATTTACCTGTTATATATGTACATATAAGATACTGACTTACTAAGGATAGGCAAGAATGAGTAAAGTAAAATTACTGGGAAGATGTGAATTAGATGTAAACAAAATCTCCATTTACCAAGTTAGTATAGCACCACGCTCATATCATGAACTTCATGAAAGTTGGTGTATATTTGTTTGAGTCTATTACTACCTCAATCTAGCTATACTTCAATAATAAATCAGTTTTCACCAGCTGAGAGCAGCAAGAGAAATAACTCGCTCCTGATAAAATATGTCAGGAAAAATGCTGCTGATAAAACCTTGAACTTTTTCTCTAGAAGCCTGGTTCAGAACCTGTGTAATTAGAGGTGGCCAGGGACTCTGATTCTCTTCCAGCCAAAGCTCCTTCTTCCACAACAGAGACCACAGTGGTAAAAGATGGTCTTCTGTGTAAGACTCTTTTAGGTAGTATACAGTGGAAGAAAGAATTTGTCTTTATACCACAATTAAATCAAGTTGCAGCTCAAAAATCTCCGTTTTCTGTGTACAACTCACACCTCCCTTTTACCATATATGTGACAAAGGCTTTCAGCTCAAGCTAGTTGACTTTTAAGATCAGGGAACTAGATCAAACCAGCACAACTCTGTTGTTCAGCTGGTCATTCTGTGTGGCATATTTTGGTGTGGGTAAGGGCTAGTCTACATCAGCTGGGAGGGGGAGGAGTGAATATGTGGGTTGTTCTGGAGTTTTCAGTTCAAAATCCCTGCAGCTTCATGATGGAGTTCTCCCAAATGAACTAGCAAGCTTCTGCCAACTGGAGAAACCCTTTCAAAAGGGCATCATGATGATTTGAAGCAGGGGAAGGAAGAGTTCATATGGTTGTATCTGCATATGTCAGATGTCATTTTTTAGACTTCCTCCGTCTTCCCACTGTTGTCCCGTCCTTTGCTGTCTAACACCGTGCTGAATCTGTCAGATTACCCACCTGCCCTGTAGTGCATCAGAGTCAAGCTGACCAGCTGCTCACTCACTCTTTTTTAAAGCTGGCATGCAAGTCCATGCACTCCACTGGTGGTAACACGCTCCTAAAAGCTGATTATCCTACTCAACATCACAGCAATCATGTATTGTGTAACTGCTTAGCACTGTGCAGAGACCCCAGACTTCTCTGACACCTGAGAGAATAAATAATTCACCTTTAAAAATTGTCACTGCAGCACAAAATGCTGTGAAACACATGCAAGTAAAGGTAGGATGGGGTATTTGTCTAGGACACATCTTAGGTACTGTCAAAAAGATGTGTTACTTTTAAAACAGCACAGGAGAGAAAGAGGTCTTTTAATAGTTGTGCAGGTCCTCATCTTACCCTGGGTTGGGCATTATGGAGAACACTGAGGCACCAGCAGCAGAATTCTGATGAATTAGAGATGAAAGTCAGAATAGTTTTGCTATGAAGGAGCCAAAAAAATAACACAGAGAGAGGAAGAGAGTCCCAAACTCAACAAGGTTATGGAGGAGACCTGGCAGTAGATGCTGCATTAAAGTGCTTGAATGGTTGATCTAAACAAAGACAGGCCCTCTGTGCCTGACAGTGGCTGAGTTTCAGGCAGGTGTTAGTGAAAACTCTTTCTGAACCTATTTGGCTCTATCCCCATATTCTCGCATGTATGCTGGAAAATTCACATCAGCAGCAATTATTTCCCATCTATTTTCAGATCCCACAGCCCTCAGCAGCATTAGCATTTACCCCTCAGCTGTCTTATTTCATTTGGCTGGCATCCAGGGCATATTCCTTCTGCACTCCAAGTGCCCTGTATAAGGCTTCACATGACAAAGCAACAGAGAATAAGTTGGAAACCTCAGGATCAGTCATGGATTAATGAGCCTTTGGCAGACCTTAGTACCTTCTGTTTCAAGCACAAGGCAAAATCCTTTGATCTTCCCTTATCTACATATTTACGTAGGAGCGTGTAAACTGAAAGAGCAAACAAATAAATGAAATCCCTCAGGTCCATCAAAATAAGGGACCTAATTGGACAAGGTTTTCCTCCTAGAAGAAGAACCTGAGCATAAGTATGTAAAAGATGTGTAAGATATATGCCTTAATGCACTAATGGAAGGCTCTCATGTGCCACAGGGATGGGCATAGTCTAACAGCCTAGGGAAAATGGAGTATTTCTTAGCAGCATAACTTTTGACACATACCACAATATGTACACTATATATTTTATATTGCTACACACATATTTGTTTCCTCGTTCTTATTCATTAAAGGTATGATTTTTCAAAATTGCTTCAGTGACTTTCCCACTTGAATTTAATTGAATTGCATAATTACTGAAGCTGACAGCATGAGGCCAAATGCTGCTCTTGAAATCATTGACTGCTCTGGGAATTTTGTGTGTTCAGAAGACCACAGGCTTTTGCGGAGGCTGAATCTGCAAAGTCTGCATAATCGTAGCAGCCTGGTCTGGCCTTTTGGAGCCAGCCATCAGAATGGCACCTGCCCAGGGACTGTGGACAAAGCCATCAACATATACAGCATTTGAAAGGAAACCTCCCTCCTTTACAGAAATGGTCTGTTCTCCAGATATCTGTTCTGTTCTTTCCCCCAGCACTTCTCCATAGTTTAGAGAGACCATCATGAACAGGGCAGATGTTCCACTGAAAAATAGCAGAATTTCTGATCCCTCTATCTTTCCTGTGGCAGTGCAATTTTCAAATTACAACCAAACACACTGGAGAAAAACTGTCATGATCTGTGACTGTGATAGTTCCAACAAAGATCAAGGAATATTTCCTTCTGACCATGCAGCCATGTGGCTTTAACAGGCATTAGTTCAGAAGGTCTTTTTGCAGGAAAAAAGTGGATACCCCGTAGACTTCCACCAGGAGTCATTTTTCCTGAAGTTGATTTACTGAGTTGGGAAAACTGGGTGGAAAAGCATCAGCTTTTATTAGGAAAGGATAGTAATGGGGTCATGGATAACAGAATTCAATAGAAAGAAAGAAACAAGCAGCTTGTGCCTTGCTTGTGGTGGGTACTGTGTATCTACTTGTTTATGCATTCCCTAACCTGCTTTGGCCACAATACCCACCTGAACATAAACAGTTTACATTGCAAATGTAGGTTGACTGGATTGATTTCGATAGAAGAGGGTTAGGCATTGCTGGCAGCCCTGAATGAGTGATAGCATCTCACACCACAAAGGGTGTGATAAGCAGTTGTGGCATGAGCTGCTAATGGTATCTGCTTCCTACTACAAGCAGAACACAGCATCTCTCTATAGGTTTAAGACTTAACCTGTTTAAAACTGGTAAAACAGTGCTGATGTTTTCAGTTTTTAATGTGATATGTCAGAGCAGAAAACAGATGCCAGCACTCACATGAGGCAGCAGTACTGGAATGAAGTGCAAACCCCTGGGTTATGCTACATTCTTATGTGCCACAAAGATGGGGGAGAAGTGATTCCAGCTTCTGAAGCATCTGGTAATAGCATTTGCGGAGTATGAATGGGGAACCAAATCCCAGCCTGCTTTACTCATGTGAGTGGTTTTGTGCTGATCTGTTCTTAAAATAATCATCAATTCCCGCTCAGTGCTTCCCCCCATAAATTAGTTCCTATGATGTATAACAGCCACTAAAAGAAGAATTGAACAGGGGAAATTAACTTGCTTTTCAGTAGCAGAAATTTATCAAGGCCGCACTTTTTACTGGGACAAAAACAATTCATTTAAGCCTTGTCAAGATTTCTAATTAAAAATCCTCTGCTCCCAACTGCAACTCACAAATACTGTGCTTAATTTGGAAGTTAATAATATTTCCATGCATTTCTGCTACACACTGCTATTGTAGCTATGACTCTAGTCTGATAACAAGAGAATTGTACCCAAGCCAGCAGTAAATGACTTTCCTCGTTTCTGTGTAAATATGAAGCTTACTTTGTAAAAGGGGGATGGGGAGGTTTGAAGCTGTATTTATTGTCTAAGTTTCAGCTCTATTGTATGAGATAAGAAAGATTTGTCTCATTATGTGTAGGGAAATGGATCAGATATTGCAGGCCTGGAAAGATTTGCCTTTTTATTGGGACTCAATCATCTTGCACTAGGCCACCTGCTGCCTGGCAGGTCTCGTACCCTTAAGTGTTTGTGTGAACAGCTTGGACCACAGATCACAGCAGTGAAAGACCAACCAGTCCACAAACAGAGCTCAACTCTGCTTTTCATTAGTTGTGAGTTGGAAGAGGTCTCTTCCTTCAAAGACTTAGGCAGTGTATGCCTTCATCATGTTCAAGGAGCAATTTTCTGTTCTAGCAGAATATGAGTAAGATTATTTTGTTCTGTGGTGAATGACTACGATTTCATAGGCAATTCAAGCCTATTGTACTTTGACTGGGTTTTTCATGCAAACTACAATATGAATGTGAAAGAAATAAAACTTTTCAATCTTCACCAACACCTAACAGTTCATCTTATTTTCCTCTACTTACAGAGGACTTTTATGCTGAGGAACACAACCTGACAAATCTCCCATAAGTCAAAACTCAGCACCTCCCTTTTGTGTCTCAGAAATGTTTAACTTTGAAGCAATTTGTATTCTGTCTTCATTATACATCGGTAACATCATGTCTCTACACCACCTCATCTTTGCCTACCAGTTGCATCCTTGCTTATGATCTGTGACATGAACACGACCATGCAATGAGAGCCACAAACATTTATTTCTCTGTACATTAGCTCCTTACCTCTGTAGCCAGCATATTGCCAGAGTTCTTAAGAGATATTGCTTAAAAATAGACAGTTTTAAGGAGAGATATGGGAGAAAAACAGGAGGCATTTTCTGACATCTGTAGGGAAGGGTTTTCTAATTATTAGAATCAAAAACAACAGAAGCCATAACTATAAAAAAAAAATCAGACTAGATGTTAGGTAGGATGTGATTCCTAAGTGCCCACAAGGCCATCATGAAGTTTGACGCAAATCTTATCTTCCAATGTAACAACTGAAAACCAGACTTCACTTCCCAATGTTAAAAAAAAAATAAGAAAAGCTTCTTAAAAGGAGGCCCAGCCTTTCTATTCTTAGTTTTACATAAGTTGGTAATAAATCTATCAAATAGTCAAAAAACCAACTAAAGAAATGGCAGCATAAACATTATGAGAGAAAAGCCTCAGTACATGAGCACGTCTTTTTTTTTTTTTAAGCCAAATTTAAATATTATTATCTGTCCTTGAAGTTTCAGAGGAATTTTGTTGTTCAATTCTCAGTTTAACCACTTTAGGAATCATTAAGAACTAAAACCTAGTTAAACCTAGGTATTAGTGAAACTTGTTTTTTCTGTAATTGTTGAAGACTGGCATAAACACCAATTCATGAACTCCAAGTTGCAATATACAAATCACATGATGGACAGGGGAACTAGGTTCTTCCTAGCTAATACTGCTAATTCTCTCTTTAAAAACCATTAAGATACAAGATGAGAAAACTCCTCATGTTGTCATAACCTGGTCTAAAGCCACCAGAGCCAATACAAGCCTTTCCAATGGTTTCAGATAAGGCTGAAAATCCTGAGACAGCACCATCTCTTGAGCTTGATGAGCTATGATCCCTTAGCACTTGTGGCAACACGCTGTCACTGCCAAGGTCACATCAACCATGAAATCCAGGCAGTGCTAGCAGCCAGCCTGCCTTTGGTGACATAAGAGAAGCTCCAATGGGCTATGTGGTTTTTGCTGTTATCAGTTTGCTCTCAATGCACAGGGAAAGAGAGGAAAAGAATCATTCTCAGCTCTGCCACTCTACCTGATACTCTCTGGTTTGCTTTCCTTCTTTCTTTTTTTTTTTAAACCACTCATACAGTAGTTATTTTTACTTATTCAAATTCTAAAATGCATTTTTTTCTCCACTCTGTAACAGAAAAATATTAGGTGTCTTGGGCTATTGACCTGATGACTTGTGTAAATAGGTTGATGTTGGAAGACCACAGCTTGACATTGTGTGCTGCTATGTAGTTTCTAGGGATGTAACTTTGTTAGGTAAAGCACAGCTAGACAGTCATAATGAAAAAAGAATTATAACTGACGGAAACAGCAGAACTAATTTAGCCAAGAGCATTTACCCAGCAGCTCACTAAAACACTGAAAGAGCAAAAGCTCACAACAGTCCTTCAGTCACCAGCTTCAAACAATCTGGAAAATGCTCTCCACCTCATACATTCATTCATCTCAGTCCAAAGAGGCTGCAGCACAACTGTTCCTCTGGGACAACCTGACCTTGAGCTCTCATCATGCAGCCCAAACCAGCACACTTAATGCCCTACTCCTACTATTGACAACTCCTGCTCAGGTAAGCAGCTAAATTGGAAGAAAAGACAATGCCTTTCTACAAAAAGACAACATAACTTTTTGTTATTTTCTATGCATTAAAAATCACTCTTTCACAGAGACAATAAATATCCAAACTTCTTCATACGCTTCTAATTATTGTATAGTATTTGATACCCGAGTTCCATCCATCCTGACCTAAATCATAATCATAGGAAATGCACTTTGAAACTCAATACTCTATCTGAATTCATATTAATTCCGATGAGCTTGAAAATAAGCAGGACTGCTGCAGGAAGTTCAGAAAGTCTAGAAAGGGTTTCATTATGTATTACAGCTATTGTAAAACATTAAATTAATAAATGCAAACCTTTCTACATACGAGATCCCATTAAAAAGAGATCCAAAATTTGTCACTTCCTCTCCTACTGCTGATTGTCAGGGGGCTAATGTCACAAATTTGGTTTCTTTGGACATACAGGTTTCTCTTCTTGCCACAGATGATAAACTTATTGATATTGAAACAGCTTTAAATAAAAGAGTTTTGTTCAAAACTATAAGCAAACTTGCAAGTACAAAACCAGCAAAAATACCTAGTTGCCATAAATTTTGTGATGATGATAATAATAATAATACATTTTCTGCTTTCAGACTTAGATCTGTATCTAACCACTACTCAGAAGGGCACTTAATGTAAAGAGCACATTAGCTTCATTTCTATATGAAACAGGTGGTTTCTTTCACCTTTCCTCTGAAACATCTGGTGCTGGCCACATTCAGAGACAAGTTTGTAGAGCAGATTGATATCAAGTCTAATTTGGTATGGTAAATCCTCTGAGACAAATTCCACCATAGTGTGCAGATGTACCATGACTGTGAGATCAACAATTTGGCATAATTTATATCATTACAGATTTGTCCCAGGTTGGCTGGATATGGGTTTTGAGGTTTTGTTGCAGTCCTTCTCCTTTTTAAGTAGGATTTTATTGAATTTTAATAAAAAAATACACTAAAAAACCTCACAAATGTGTTTAACTCCTGAATATACAAGTGAGTTTTATTCAGTATTGAGCCCCTATTGAGTAGTAGGGCTACTGAATTCAAACAGGGAAAGAAATCCCCTGTTTCATGAGATGGTCACATTAGTCATGTCAAGCAGTATGATGGCCAGGAATCTTATAAATGTAAGTGCCTTTTCTCTAGACCTCACAGCACAGTTGTTTCTCCTTCCCCAAGCACTGCTGGGATCTACAAACAAAACTGGAAGTGTTGTCTCCAGCTGTATTGCTCAAACTAAGGAATACTTCATCACTAAGAATGCTTTTGACCAGCTGCATGCTGTCCTGACACTCACAAATGCATCTTTTCCTCCCTTCACAAATGCATAGACAAGGGAATTTAAAGCAGAAGCTGTGATTTTTTTACCTGGGAACAACTTGAGAGCTTGTGACCTGTGCAGACAGGAAACACACAGATGGTCCAATAACTCCTGGGAACAAAGGAAGAAAGGAGAGGAATGAAAAGCCTCATCCTCATCCTCCTCTGTCTTTTGGGAAGACACCTGTAGACTCTGATTTCTTTCCCAAAGAGAACTGATTTATTTTTATTCATTACCTGCTAGGAAAGATTGTGTTCATGTTAGAATTAGCAAATACTTTTTCTTTTATGAGAACTATAATCTTGTTTTTCAAATTGCATTAAATAATCTATTTTCCAGAATTTGGGAAAGGACTGATGGTCACACAACCATTTCCTCTGAAAGCCTTTGGTTACATGTACGTCAGGCAACAATAACACCAGAAAAAGTCTGTTATACAAAGGTAAACTTAAAAACCAAAGTTTGTACAGTCAAGTTGGTGACAGACCAGTCAAAACTGAAACCAAGCCTCCATGAATTCAATTGCAAGCTGTACATACAATCAATCTATATTTTACCTTTATTTCTGGATTAAAAATTGATTCCTCCATGCATCCTGCATACAGCAAATACCAAGTATTCATTATAATCAATAGAGTGTATTATATTGTGACCTCTCAGCTGTAGAAAGATCTTTCACCCAGCAGAAATCATTCTGTGTGAAGGGCCCTTGAGCACAAATTAAATGAAAGTAGACTGCAATCGAGGGAAATTATAGTCATAACTGCTGTAGAAACGAAGTCAACTCTTTCTCTGCATGATCACAGCAAACAGTGCAGATGCTCTCTACCATCAGCATTGATGCAGGTGCCAAAATTCCTTCCTGCTAAAGGAGTTTTAATAAACCTCCTTTTTCCTAAATGGATGTGTCATCAGTAATACACAAAACAACGACAAAAAACAAGCCTTGAAAATACAATAGGAGCCCAGGAATCAATTTGATCTACTAGTGCAGTTATAATACAAATTAGTGTCTAATGACAGACACTACAGTTATGAATAAGAATTCACACATTGCCTGCCTAAGTGATATGTGTAGAGTTGTACTAAGTACACTTAAAGGTCTCCTGCTCCAAGAAATTCGACAGAATCACACTGCTAAAAACCTAAAACATGTGCTTGCTTAGAAAATTGAATGTTTTTTTTCCTTCCAACTTCTTCTTCAGCATAGATTTTACAGCATAATTTTTTTTTTCTACAAAGCTTATGAAACCAAGGAATAGATTCTACAAGGTAGTAAAACATCAGAATCCAAGCTAGCTTGACAATAGCCAAGAAGTTAAGAACAGATAACAGAATCTGTTTGCCAACACCTACCAACTAAAACCACAAAATATTATTAGTTTTGACCATATTTATCAGAGAGAACTCATTAGCAGGTAAAATGTACTACAGTCAGGAAAGGATCATAGAAAGGGCAGACATACTGTTCTTTTGAGTAGAGACATCAACTTCAGGGCTCTAAGTCTTTAAACAGAAGATCCAGTTTAGCAGAGATTTTGAGCTGTCTAGGAGAATAAATAGGCCTTTCATGAAGGTAGAATCCTCTCAGTTTTCCCAAATAAATGAATGCAAAATGCACAGTTCTCCTTTAGGACTCAAAGACTTTAACTGTAGATCACTGAAGGAGCACAGGCCACTTTATTTTGGAGATGCCAGTGAATAAGTAAAAAAAATAGAAACTTTAGAAAATGGTTAAAATCTATTTAAGGGTATTTCCATTTTAAAAATATACTTCACAAACATATCAACTAAAAGAATTCTCTTTAATGCTAACTCCTAGTATGTGTTAAAGATTATTTTATAGTGCTGACTTCTCAAAGAGAAAAATGAAAATAAAAAGAAAACATGTTGTCTTAATTGAACTGCTTGCAGGAAATATACCCATTTCCATCAATATGAAACAGCATGCTCTGGGGACCAGGACAGATGGATGACAGGCAAATGGTGAGAAATCTGAATTGATCATCTCTAACATCACTTTAGAATTCCCTTCTCTTTCCATTCTGAAATTGTTAAAAGCTGAGAAATGAAGGAAAATATCAGAGGAGAGGCAACACCTTTTTGCCCATAGAAAAATAAATGCAAGAACATACTATCTTTTTTATTTATGGCCTCAGCTCTTTATTGATGCAGGAAATATTTGCATACATATATATAATTTTTCCCATTAAAGATTTTGGAAAAATGTAAAGGAAAGTCAAATTACTATTTATCTTATCATGGCTGAGTCCCTTTCATAGGGAATCATCAATCTGCAGTAATTGGACCCAACAGTTGCATCCCACACATTTCCAAGCCAGCTGAATCTGGCAAGATTCCAAATGCTGTCTTTACTCTGGGTCTCCCAGAAAATTTCTAGATACGGAAATCCTGTCTAAAGCCCTCTGCAAGGGATCTTTCGGTCCTAGAGCCCAGGGGCAGGAACCAGTGGTAAGGCCCAACTCAAGTTTGCTGATAGCCCAACTCAAGTCTGCTGACAGGCACATTTTCCCAGAATTAGACCTAGCTGTAGCTGTTCTGGTTCACGTTTAAAAAATTAAATAAATAAAACAAACATTCAATGGAATTTCTTACAAACACCTACTTCAATTTTAGCTAGTGCTAGAGCATTGCAACATTTGTCCAAAAAAACCCCACAAATACTTGAAAAACATCTTCCTTTGTATTATTGGTCCCTTCCTTTCCAGAAAGATGTTGGACTTACCTCCTTTTCTTTTACATCTATGTCTCCTTTACAGCATTGGAGCACTATTCTTTTTCTTCGTTATCTAGTTGAAATTTTTCCATGTCTGCCCCATCTCCCCTTCTTTATCAGCAGCTGAGCAGGGATCACATAAAAATCAGTGATTCTGCTGGTAGCAACCTTTCTATTCTACCACAGTGGAAACATCTACTGAGACCGTGATTGACCTCTTACTGCTTCCTAGATGCATTCACCACCACCATAAAACAGATATTTTTCTCTACATTGAAGGTCACAGTCATAAATGATGCTCATAAAACAAAGAAAAATTCTTGTCCTGACAGGGGCATATTCCCCACACTGTTGCTCCTATCTTTATGTACCAGAGAATCTGCAGACTCTGCTGAAGGAGAGCTCCTGCAGCAGGTTATAAATAGGCACCATCTCAGAGCACAGGCCCTGTGTTTTCCTAATAGCACAAGGCTGCCTCCAGTCTCACTGTCAGCCACCTGTGGTACCCCTGTGTGGTGCTGTCCATGTGCCTTCTGACCCTCAAATTACTGCTCCTCCTTGCTTCTGCTAATTGGCATTTATGGGAGCAGGATGTGTGTCGCATGCAATTACAGAAGCATCTCCACCTATGGGCCTGCAATCTAAAAAAAATCATTTTGTGCTAATGTTTCCTTACAAAGGGCATTGCCATATACAATAAGTCATCATTACAGTAACATAAACATGAAATTAAGGCATAAGGAGCCTCTCTAACATAATGATCCGTGAAACAGATAACTTCACAAGATATTGTTAAGGGCTTTCAGGCTAGAGAACACAAATACTCCTTCTTGAAACAAGAAGTCAATACTTATCCCTGGGCTCTTCATTTGTCAATTTCCTTCACAAGTCTCGGTGTAGCCACAATGTGGGTCCTGGCTAATTTTAAAATACCTTGTAAACTGAACCTTATCTCAAGCTGAGCTCTCCAGATTGGGTAGTGATGTCAACTCACCAAACATCCAAGCCCCCAGCTATACAATCAATCATGAAGTCAGGATTTCAGGCTATGTGTATTTTAAAGTGTGTTTTAAATAAAACACTACTGAAACACTCTTAGCCACCTGACCTGTTGGTCCTAGTAATAAATAGATCCACTCAGCCAAACCCTGCTGTCACAAAGAGATTAATTTAAATTAAAATAACCTTTCTTCCTCTTCTCATCAGTTACCACCTAATAGATCAGCTCATAAGACATAAAACAAAGAGCAAGTCAGAAGCAATTAAGGAGGATTTTGTGCATGCTCAGAGGTGGCCGAACGTGAGATCTGAGAATAAAATTCTGAAATATTGATCGCACCACAGCTCAAGAAAGCTGTAATCTGAACACCACAATTTCTTTTTTCTGCCCACTAACAAATCAGTTTCTTAGGATTAGAGAATTATATCTTTGTGTATGAGTCACATAGAAAATATTTGCACCCTCTATGTTATTTTCTGAGCTATACCTTGTTATTAGCTCCTTTCACATTGCTCAATATTTGCACCGATTGCCTCCATTCCTTGCTGCTGACTCTCATGACTCTTGCCATTAATTTGTTGCCTAAAGAAATCATTCTGGAAACCTCCTGAAATATCTCACTTGCTTGGTGCATAAAATTAGGCACTTCTACAACAAAGGCTGCAGCTTCATCAAACAGCCAAGTTCTAAACAGGATTACTTGAGTCTTGATTTGCTGCCTTTAGGCTCTACACTGTCATGTAAAGGAATCATTAATAAAGCAAGAGTAATTTTTACACCTAGAACAATTCACTCTTCAGCTGGGAAAAAAGCATTCCAATTCATTTGAGCTAAATTCCCAAGAATCCCTGGGAAAAGGGCCAAGTAGTAAAAATAAAACCATTTCAGCACAAGACCAAAGAAAGCAAAGTAGAACAGGTTTTTGATCTTATCCTCTAGACAACCGTTGACCTACAGCAAAATAAATTATAATCACTTTTAACTAATCAGATTGCTGCCTTTTTCAGTCTTACTTTTTCTTTATCTCTGCAAATATAAGGAGTAGGTAGAACACTGGATTCCTTACTGTGGTCACCTTATCCCACAACTTCAGAAAAAGTACAAGAGCATTATTTTCAGATGCAATCAACAAAGCAATGTTATCTGGGAATAAACTTTTACCTTTTACCTTAGGACAGGAGAAATTTCACTCTACCTTCTCCATACTAGAATTATTAAATTGCTTCAGCTATCCAAGAAGCTTTGTTAGCTGACTACAGAACAGTTTGCAATTTGCTTAAATGGAGTACAAACTTACTTAAGATGGAAGTTTCCTTAGATGATCTATAATGTTAACAAGTTACCAAGTAAGTGGACTTAACTAATACATTAAGTACATCTGGGAGATGGGGTATAGGAGGTGTCAGGGAGAGAAATCATATACATTCATATATATATCACATATATCTTCACCTCAAGAACCTATCGAAAGGATCCTGTTAACACGTCAACAGTTTTACTTGGAATCAGTTTCACCCTCTTGTCTCTCCTGAAGCACTGTTGGGGTTTTTTTCCTGGGGAATAGGAAGAACAGGTCTGCAAAATTCCTTCCAGGCTGAACATTAAAAACAGCAGCTGCAGGAGGTATGAGTGGCTTCTTGGCAGAAAAGCATTCTGTCATACATCAGACCCACACTCATTAGTATTAGTGAGCATTGCTGCAGTCAGAATTAACTGTTATGCACAGAACTCAAGGATATTTTAGCCCCAAATGATGAGAAAGTAGATGTATTTTAACACTGGAAGTAAGGGTGGCATCAGCTTAGCTGCACTCCTAATTCTTTTGAACAGGATGCAAAACTAATGCCCTCCTGTTAGTTTAGCTGAAGACTTCCAAAACACTAAACAGAAAATATAACACAGTCTTGTAATGGAGCAAAATAAAGAAGAACCTGATGTGAAAAAAAAAAAAAAGGGCAAAAAAAAAGCATCATTATTTGGACCTACTTCTGCACTGTACTGAACACAGACTGAACATTAAATATTAAGCATTACTAAGCATTAAGAGGTCTCATTACCATTCAGGTAACATCTAACAGAATCAGGCCTTTTACGAGGAGATAGTAGCTACAGAAAAGGTCATAGTAGCATTTTAAATCAGTACATCTCAAAGCACCACAAGAACGATGCTGCTATCATTACGCCAGTTATACAGATTAGGAAATTGAGGCAAAAAACGTCATCAAGATTTGACAAGCTACTATTACAGCTAAAAACAGAACCCAGTTCTCTTAAATCCTCTTCTAGTCTAGTCACGAGCTTTTCAGGAGAAAAAGGAGACAGTTGTTCTTGGACAATGATAAAGACCTGGCTTTTCAGAAGGGCAGTCAGCAAGGGAGACAGACACTTACAGCCTACAGAAAAAAAAAGCACTTATTTTTTCCCTTCTTACAGCCAACACAGTCACCAGATCAATAAGTAGCCTGGAGTGCTAAGACCATGTTTCTTGGCCTGGCTTCAGATGGCATCCCAGACAAACAAATCCAGCTGCCCCCAACGGATTGTTCTGAAGCGAGAGGGATTCCCTTCAGACGGAAAAGTTGTATGCACACGACAAGTTATAGGATCGAGACATAATAGCACGATGAATTATTAATTTCAGAATGTTTAAAATTGCAACATCCCTTTAAATATAAACTATTTCCTACATAGTCTTGACAGTATTCTCATTAAATGCTAATGGATGATTCTGTAATAAACAGAACCTTAAAAATGAATCACATTTATATACCTTGAGATGTCATAAGTAACAGTGTTTTGCAACTTAGGAGTGCACAGAATCTTTTTTTTTATGATGCATTGACAACTCCTTCTTGGTGTCGAACACTTCATAATAGCTCACATTATAAATTTATTTCTTTTTTACCAAAATTTGCAGTTATTCTATAAATTTCAAATGTTAGTTGTACAATTTTTCTTTATGAGGATGCAAGAAAGTCTCTTCAGATTGACCTTTTTATTATACAGGCGGAGCAATCACTTCCTCTGTTATAGCAATGATAAACCTGAGGTATTTTTTCTTATGAGCTAGAAGTGATATAACACTCCCTTCATTAGAAATGCAAATATCTGGGTTGAAGAGAAAAACTGTAACCAAGCAATGTTTTCAGAAGGTCAATTTTCTCACAACCCACTCTAGGTGCACAGACCATAATCTACTTCAAGCAAAGCTGCTGGTAAAGCTGAGGTAACAGTTAATTAAATATATTGTTCTAAGACACTTTGAAATCCTTAAATCAAAGGCACTACGTAATCTCAAAAACAATTACATCCAAAAATCACTGTTATCAGCTACTATAATAATACAAATTACATTAACACAGACTGTAGGCCTACCAGTGGAAACAAACTTGAATTTCAGAGGAGTCTTAAAATGAGATTCTGGTGTTGGGACAGAGGCAGATGACTCAGCCATTAAAAATGCAGTACTGTCTCAACCTTTTTTTTCCCTTTGGAACAAAACCTTGGAGCTATACTATGGAGTACATCTCAATTCTGACACCAAAAAAAAGCCTCAAAGCAGTCAACAACTGTTTATCGCTGCTGTTCACACAGTTCCAAGCTCATCACAGTCACTTGCTAGGGAAACCACATGATTTCTGCACATTCATGGTATTCAACCTGGAAATAATAGCAGAGCAAAACGAAAGGTTTTGCATGAGTTCTGTATTTGAAATGCCAAGGAAAAGAAAACAAGATGAGAATGAGGTTACTGACCTAGGTACAAAAGGATGTGCATAGAGATCCATTTTTAGCAATAAGGTAAGTCACTACCCTCAGCTGTGAATAGAAGCAGACAAGCATATCATGTGAGCTCTGTAGTTTCATGGCATTGTTGGTTTTACTCTAACAATGATTAACTACCTGATTTAATTATTATTAGTTACATTGCATGCAGGGCTATAGCACAAACACCAAACAGAATTTTCAATCTCTTTACACATACAGTTACTAATTCTGTGTACTATGGGGTTTTACACAATGGTGACAGCTATGACAATACCTGGATAAAATTACTTATTTATTTGCTCATTTAGGTTTTAAAAACTGGCAAAACACAAGTTTTACAGTAACCATCAAATAAGTCACATCAGTGCAAACTCCTAGAGGTATGTGCAAACACACAACTTACAGTGATGTAAAGCAAGAAAAGCATTTAGAGGCATTCTAGACTGATAAAAGGCTTAAAGCAGTGTAACTTAATTTGGATGTGTGCATGTCAACAGAAGAAAATAGATCCTATTTAATTTAGGCTAACATTTTAAAGGCATTTACTCAGGTACACAAAAACAGCTGTCTGGAAACCCCCAGAAAGTGCTACACAGACAAATTGCAGTAAGGGAACAGGTTACTGTGCATCAGCTGACCCATGGCCACAGTCCATGTCAGTTTTCTTAGACCGTAGCAAATAGTGAGGTAACCAAAGTTAGCCTGGCCATCTCTCCGTGAAACCTAATCTGATTCACATAATTTATCATCTGCCTGGGACAGGTGCACAGTCACTTACATCAGCTGATGTGCAATATCTTGTCAAGGTGCATCACTGGATGAGGAACAGGAGAACAGAGTAAAATTGGTCTGGCCTTGCACAAGAAAAATAGCTAAATGAACAAGGTAAAGTGGAATAAACTGCATTCTGTTCCAGTTGCTGCATTTTTCAGGGATCTGTGCTGGCATAAATTAACTGCTACTGGTCCAATTTTCTTTACCTAAATGGAAGCCTACAGAGATGTCTATAAAATGTAGCACCAGTTTAATTAAGTGTGCATTTAAAATTACTGCATATAACTCAGTTCAAACCACTACATTTAAAGCAGGATTATTTTCATTTGCCTTAAACTGATTAGGAATGTGTTTAAATTAAAGCAATGTATTCTTAAATCAGAATCCTGGATCAGAATACCATGATTATGGTAGAGACTTTATCTATTTTAAAATAATCTGTAGGGTTAAACACTTTCTAACATTCTCGTTGGACAGGACAAAATTAATACTGGGAAAGGTAGTGGAAGGTCCGGTTAAGACCTCCATTCATAGCCAAGTTTTTTAACTCCAATAGTCTTTTGCACCTGCAAATGACCCAAAAGTGGAAATACTTGCATATGCAAGACTATTATAAATATCTGATTTACTCATGGCTGAAATTTAGTCCTACTGTAAGGTAACTCAGAAATAGTTATTATCCTTGGAAGAAACGAAGTATTTCTACAGCTTCAGCAATCCAAATGGAAAAAGTAAAACCTTTTGCTCCACAGACTCAAGTGCTATAGCTAATTAGACTGAAAGATAATGCTCCTTTAAAACCAATGCATACTAAAAGAAGCATTTTTAAAAGACTAGAAAAAACCCAACTTAAAGTAACAAAAGCAGTAAATTGTTCATGATTCGGCAAATCAGTATCAAAGGGTTTACTGTCATTCTCTTTCAAGATCAAACTGGATAAAAGAGAATTTCTCTACATGTTTTGACACAGGAACATCTCAAAAGAGATTTACTAGGTTTATTGCTTTGGTTGGAAGTGCCAAAATACACAGAAAAAATATTCCTGTCCAAGGTTTCCAATTTGATTTCTAAATAAAACAAGTAATAGCCTGAATTTCATCCATTACAGGAATCCCAATGCTTAGGGAATCACTCACACTAAAACGACAGAGCAAAACATCTCAGCACACACAGGAATAAACAAGGCCTTGATCCAAGAAACTGCTCTCTGTTGAGACTACTTGAGATCAATTAGACTCAGGATTGACATGGGACATGGCTTATTTGAAGCAGTTAGGCTAAAAGTCTAAAAGAAGACTAAAAGAAACCAGAAATTCCTCTCACTTCAACAAAAAGCCCCTTCTGCATTTTTTAATTTTCCATTTTAGTTGTTCCTTGTATATCTTAGAGTAAGATATGAGGAAGACCAAGGTTTATTTTATTCTTAACATTTTTCAATAGTAAAAAGCGAATATTATAAAACTACCAAATCAATTGAAATAAATATTTTTACATGTATTACTAATATTCAGTAATTACTTCATAGGTGGAAAAAATATTTTAAAGGGCTGAGAAATTTAATGTGGAGGTATTCCCCCAAAGCCAGTCCATAAATTCCTCTCCTCTCCTGGTGGCAAACTTCCAAATATCTTTCATTTTCATTAAAAAGTTTCTCAGTTCTCCTTGTGAGTATAGGGGTTGTAAACTGCTGGTTATGTAGAAAGGTCATTCTGAGCTGTTGTGATTCAAGTGCTGGCACAGGTTCTAAAACAAAGCAACCTTCTCAGTGCTGTGATAAAGGCTGAGCCTTCAACATTTCTGGTTTAGCTGCTATTTAAGCTATTGCTGATGCACAGAGTTAGTTATTCTCAGCAATTCATACTACCCTTGGAAAATTTGTGGAGAAAATTGAGAGAAATCCCACTGTACTTAAAAATTCACAGTATATCTACAGTTTCCATCCATTAGCTTAATAAAATTTAATTTATTCAAAAAAAAAATCTGCTCTGCCATAGAGTTTGTATGCTTTTCCTATTTTCACTGCATTAAGTGAAATGCAAAAGGCAGACACTTATCCCAGCAGGGAACAGCACTGAGATATTTCACGGCTTTGTAGAGTTTTAAATCAAAGGGCAACATGAGATCATCTCATCTGCTTAAGTTTCATCATAATCTATTATGATGTTTCATCTGGTCACCTCTGCACTGAGCCTCCTCTAACCTATGTTTGTTGAATGCCTGTCTACCAAAGTAGACACTGGGGGTTTTGCTTCAGCCATTATTGGTTAACCTGTGACTTCTGTGGCCCCTGCCGCAGCTGCAAATTAATCCTGGGCGAATAAAACAGCACAGTTTTGTGTGGCACTCTCTGTCAGGGCACTTCACACATGTTGCAATTCCTTGTGTTTCTGTGGTATGGCAAGGCTGGTGTAAGGATGTTCCTTGCAGCTCATGGTACTTGAGGACTCTGACAGTAGGAGTGGCAGGTATGCCACAGAACAGTGACAAAATCTGAAAAGACATTTATTCCCCCGCTGCTGGTGCAGATGGCACTCTGGGTGACTGGCCATCAGACTGTTTCCTGAAAGACAGGTACGAGGAGTTTCAGGACTATTAGTCCAAAAACAGCCAGAGGACTGATACAACCATAGCTTCTGATCAGGCAGGAATAACTACAGAACAGTTTTGTATTCAGATCAGGGGGTTCCTTCACGCCTATGCAAATGTTTGAAACCAGGACACTTGTAAAGGCATTTATCTGTACTATAGCTCCAGCACAACTGAGACTAGCAGTTGGCTTTACATAAAAGCAGGAAATGTTTCACTGTCTGCTCTTCCTCTGTCTGTTTGACCCATAACTGATAGTGCCCTTTCTTCCACTTGAACCTTCCTGCATCACTGACACAACTGGAGTCTGGATTAGGGAGTATATTAACATACTTGAAGACCTTTGAAGGCAGCCTCTACCATTTTTCAATCTGTTTTGCAACTGATGTATCGTAACCAGCGTGACAACACAGGTACGGCCATGCAGAGGAGCATGTTCACCACCAGTAGGTGAAAATGGATCAATATGATCACGGCTGTGAAAACTAAAGGTGAATCGAAAGACTTCTGAAGAAGTTGGAAGGAATTTAATGAGTGGATGTAGTCATCCCATCTTTTTATTCTTGAATGAGAACATGAGGAGACACAGCAGGAGCATACTTGTCAAGTGTGAAAGAAGTGAATCTCCCATGGGGCTCAAGAAAAGGAGAAGCCCTGATGCTGAATTAAAATAGAGGTAAAAGCACAGATGTCCAGATAAAGAGTCTCATGTGATTCCTTCAACTAATTAAGTCTTTCAGTAGTGAAATGGAAAATAGCAGGAATAACCATGTTTCCTTACAGTTTCACTTTCTAGTTCTCATCTGCAACACTGTGACTGCACTGCCTGCAAACACAGCAAGGGGACCTCTTTTCCTCTTTACATTTTTCCTGCAGTCAGTAATTTCTGACTTTCCTTGAGGTGACACTGAATTCAGAAACTCAAGGAAGAAATCAGTCAGTGAGGGGATAGGAGTGTAAATGAAAGAAGGGGTAAGAGAAAGCCAACACGTCAAACCAAACAAGCAAAGGAGTCTATAGCACCAATATCAAAGGAGTAAAAGTCACAATGGCAGAGAACCTGAGGCTGATGTGATTTACTTGCATGCCTTAGGACATTCAGTTCCACATAATCCACTGTCAAAGTCAATTATAAGTATTACAGTATCTGCTACTGGAACGGATCCAATTCATTCAGAAGTAAACATCAAATGCTGCCTGTAAGGTATATGAGCACTTAATGACAAGGATTTATACCAAGATACAATCAAAATGAACAAGCTGTACAAAAGTGCAAACTAAAGCTAGGTTGCTTGTTGTCTCTCTGTTTTTAACAGCTGCACTTGATTTCTCAAGGGATTATTTTAAACTAACTTTCTTCAAACATAACAGCATCAGGAAACAAAGGAATAAATAATCTTTCTTTGTAACACTCGCCCATAAAGTTACTTTCCTAAGTCTATATTAATATATCAAACCAGACATAATTATTAGATTTTTCAAACATTCAGAGCCTGGCACCTTCTGTTGGAATCAGTAACACCATCTATCTCTCACCACATGACTTTACCACTACTGTGAGGATGATCCACTCTTGACTGTGATGAAGTAGTGCTATTTGAAGGAGGAAACTGTGCTGGTAGGCATAGAGAAATCCTTTGAAGAGTTTGAAATCAAAGTACAGTCTCTTTTTATCAAATATATACAGGCAGAACTATTTATTTAGGACTGGAACTGCTCCATGGATCTTGCCCCATTTTTAGGGCAGACCATTGAATAACAATTTTTACTGTATCTGCTTGACTCAGAAACACCATCCTGTTCTGGCAGAAGAGGGCTTTCGCCACATTTATTTCTATCTTTGACCTTCATTGACTTGTGTACAATTTCCATGTACTTCAACACAAAGCCTCTAACATTTTGGAAATTCCAGCTGGCACAGAGCAGAGCAGCATGTGCCCTCTGAAACACATTTGCTGTATGTGCATCCAGTCCATTCTCCCCACCTGAAAGAGGCATCTCAACAGGCAACAAATGAAGTTCTAGTTCTACCAGATGTCAGGGTGTTTAAAAGATCAACAAAACTTCCAAAATTTACATCATGATCAAAGCAATCCTATGGCCCAAGCCTGCATTCTGGGAGCAATCCAAATCTCAACACCCAAGTGCAGGTTGACTTTCTCTTAGTTTCTCCTCTTTCTAGAATAAACACACAGCAGTAGGAATAGTGCATATATTCCAACCTTAAATTCCATTGCACATGCACTTCCTTAAGGAATTATGGAGTGTGCAGCACAGTCAGGTAGCTGGTGCCCTGGCATGGGACCAGGAGATATAAAGGCCATACCAAGAGGTGACATGGGTGGGAAAGGAGTAGGGGCTTGCTCAGCACATCCTCCTCCAGTGTATAAACTCAACAAAGGTAAGCAAGGCAAGCAGAGCTAAAAAGCTGGACTAAATGAGCTGAAATGTCCTTTTCCAACCTTAACAATTCCATGATTCCATGGAAATTTCTAGCAGATGCAGAGATGTGCGTTCATTACAGAGAAGAATCATACAATCCTACTGGAAAATCAGAAGGTAAATAGGAGACTGGATCATATTTTCATTTCTGGCTTCCAACATCTCATGGAACCAGGCCTGGACAAGGATGGTGCACTGGTGCAAGAGCAGCACATAAGAAGCAGGCTGATTTACTAGATACAGTTTACTAGCAGACAAACTGCTCTGGCACAGGCAGGATCAGACAAAACAAAGCCCACAAGAACAGAAAGAATCCTCTAAAGTGGCACTTCAAACAGCTGTAGATATCCCTTATGAAAAAAATTATGCTCCTACTGTTCCTCTAGAAAACAGATGCAAGATTTGTTTCCAGGCCTTTCCTTTGACTTCTCCTGAGCATGACAACAATGTATTCCTATATTTCTTACTTCCCTTTTAGCAGGAGGATTTCACTGAAAATTGTGGATAGCAAAAGAGACTAGTTTAAACCTTTTTACTACAGTAAAAATATTTCTACACTATATAATTTCTTTTGCTACAATGAATCATTATAAAGTCAGCTGAAGTTCAAGATAACATATCTTAAGAACCTTAACAGGGAAAAAAAATGGTATCTACCTAATTATACATCAAAGAGTACTTTTGGAATAAATTCTGTTATCTGCAGAGTTAGAATTTTTTAAGTGTTCTACTTTAGTAATAAGAACAGTGCTGCTTGAATTAACTATTCTGCATAACTGTGCTCAGATACCAGGGGTGTCCAAATGTACTTTTACATGTCCACTCTATTATTATCACTAGAGATTCACAGTCCATATTTCCCACAAAAAATATTCAATTCCTAATACAGAAGTACTTCTACTATGGTCTTTTTTAATAACTTCAGTCTTGCCACAGTTCAGCATAATATTTTATAAAGCTTCTTTTTGAGTTAAAGGGCATGAAGTTTCAATAATACTAGTAATGTATATTGAATTTGTATTTCAGTTTTCAATTATTTTCACATTTTTATTATAATTTTCTTCACCAGAATGTCTATATGGGGGCAGCCTCATTTTCCACACAGGAATATATCTAATTCTGACATCCATCTGTCTGGAAATCTTTTTTATTATATTTGTCATAGCATATTTAGAGGTAAACTTACTCTGTGACATTTCAAGATATAACAGTATTTTCTCATGCACAGTAATAAAAATCCTAAAAATCTCCTATACTATGTTGACAATTTGCCCTAAATCATAGATATTATGTTTTTCAATGTATTTTGCATCTGCATGTTAATTTTCATTTAAAACACTTACTTAAAGATGATCAGAGTTGAGGTTGGAAGGGACCTCTGGAGGTCTTTTTGTCCAAGCCCCCAGCACAAGCAGGGCCACCCAGTTTGTTGCCAAGGACCATGTCCAGACAGCTTTTGAATGTCTCCAATGTGTGAGACTCCATAACATTCCTGGGCAACCTGTGCCAGTGCTCAGTCACCCTCACTGGGAAAAAGTGGTTTCTGATGTTCAGAGGGAAACTCCTGTATTTCAGTTTGTGCCCATCAGCCCTGGTCCTGTCACCGGGTAACACTGGAAAGAGCCTGGGTCTATCCTCTTTGCCCTCTCCCTGCAGTTATCTGTATTCATTTGTGACATCCCCCTGAGCTTTCTCTTCTCTGAGCTGAACAGTCCCAGCTCTCTCAGCCTTTACTCACAGGAGAGATGCCCCAGTGTCTTAATAGTTTTCATGGCACTTCTTTGGACTCTCTCCACTATGTCCCTGTCCCTCTTGTAATGGGGAGCCCAGAACTGGACACAGCACTCTCAGGTGTGGCCTCACCAGTGCTCAGTAGAGAGGAAGGATCACCTCCCTTGACCCGCCTAATGTATCCCAACAATAAAGTAGCTATTTTTGCTGCAAGGGCACATAACTGGCTCATGTTCAATTTGGATACCATCAGCACTCACAGGCCTTTTTCTTCCAAGTTGTTTTCCAGCTGGGTGGCCCTCAGCATTTATTGGTGCAAGGGGTTGTTCATCTCCACGTTCAACATAAGCCAGCAGTGAGCCCTTGCAGCAAAAAAAAAAGAGAGTAACATTTCCTTGGGCTGAATTAGAGTGTTGCCAGCAGGTCAAGAGAAAAATATAAACACTTCAAGGGAGGGTATTGGATCCAGTATTAATCACTGGGACATATTGCTTATTACTGGCCTCCAACTAGATTTTGTGCCACAGATCACAACCCTCAGGGCTCAGCTCACTTGGTTTTCAATCCCCCTCCTTGCCTGCTCAAGTAGCCCACACTTCAGCTCTTCTGTGAGTCTCTCTGGGGAGGCCTCACTGAAGTCAAGGTATACAACATCCACTGCTCTTAGGTGTACCAGAATCATGATTTCCTCTCATATTCTTTCATTGTTTATTTACACATCAATATTCCTGATGTGCTGTGGTTAACATTTGTAACAGAGAGTAGGTTAGGCATTTGGTGTTCATCAATTAGTTCATTGCCCCTGAAATCAGTGATGCATTACTTCTCACACGCTAGACCAGGAATCAGCCTTTAATATCAGGAAGAGAGAACAAGAAAAACACAGAAGCAACCAAGATCATGCTTTCTTTTTTATTTTGTTAACCTTTTTTCTTTATAAATTCACTTCTTTGAGGTATCCTTGAGGATGTGTCTATGAGATGTCTGAAAGAACAGAGAATTATGGGCTGGTAATTGGAATGTTCTGTACCCCGCAGTCCTTGAAAAAAAGAAACAAAAGAGCAGGACATGAAAAGCTAAAATCACTAATAGAAAAAAAGAAGGAGTGTTGACATAATAAAAGACTGTTCAGAGACAACAGCCTTCACTGCTACTCAGCTTTGCTTAAACCCCAGAGTGGGACCATTTTGTTTACTGAATGAACCAAGGGGTCCTTTGGAAAAAAAAAATGGGTAAGTTTTGGTGACACAGAACTAATTAAAAACTAAAGGAAATCATATACAAATGAGAAGTCATTAAGAGCAGCTTAAAACTGTAGATTCATTACATATTTTACCCCACTGCATTTTCTTTCTTTTAGACAAACTTCATATTCAAATTTAGGTATGTTTACAAATGATGTACCTCTTTACATGAACATCCAAAATCTTCTAAATAATCTTCCTGTAAAATAACAGTTAAATTCCTTCTTTTTTAAGATGTTAATTCTCAAAGCAAGAGTGTCATAGGAGTCAATTATGAAATCTCAAAGTAAAATCCATCTTTCAAAGGGTAAAAAGTAGTACAGTTATATAATTCAAAAGGTAGAGTAATAAAATAATAATAACACAGGCAACTTCTTTCTAAAAATCTCAGAAAGCTGTACAAATATTGATGTAGATGCAAGCATTATAATTTATGGAAATTAGGAAACAGTTTCATTTTCATTTCAGAGATAAAAAACACACACAAAGGTTAACTATTTAGCTCAGGGCTACTGTGCTTGGTCACTGTTTCAAACATATACCTGAAAATTGCTCCAAAGTCAGATGCCTGCTTGCTGGATTGCATTCCATTCAGGAGTGCTGTCTATCCAGGAAATAGATCACCTTGTGACTTACATTGACAAACAAAAGAAGTTACAAATCTGTCAATACAGTACCTCGGTAAAGGAACACATATCATATACCATATGGAACAAATGAAAAGGTAAAGTTCTGAATTTTATTTTTTTTTTTCATTTTCTTACCTGCTTTTGCTACTGTAGACAAAAGGTGAACAGGGTTGTGTAGAAAGACTAAATGACTTGAAGAAATGCAGAGCAGAATCACCTGGATAAAATTAAATTCTAGCTTAAAAATGTGGCTGATAATGAAGTGAGGGGAAGAACATGCATGCTTACATGCACTTATTTTTTTGTCAGTGCAGGACTGGGTCCATTCTACAGCATTACATCCCAAAGTGAGAAATAATCCAATTCTATCCCACATCTCTAATGATAGGATAACGTACGCACAGGGCAATACTGCAACACAATCAGTAACATCCTAGACTGGCTTCTCTAAAGAGGAACCATAAAGAGAGCAATACACCAGCATTATGCTGAGATATTTAAACAGAAAAAAGGAGAAATCAAATAAAAAATGAGAGGTGAAACTCTTGCTTGCTATGGTATTAGTCTCTGTTTTTGTCTTTAAAATGGAATAAGGGATGAGGCACACCTAATGTTGGTTATTAACGTTTGTTACCATTACACTGAATTTAGCAGTTTATTTAACAATCAAAGAATTTTAATCTCATTTGAATGTGACTCCTAAACCTAACATAGCACTTGTATGAATCCAATCTGTTGCTGAAGAAGCACTGCTTGTTCAGGTGACATTTGTGTGGAAGTAGCTTTAAATTTACAATTCTGCTATTTCCAAAATGTCATGTATTTCTAAGCAATGAGAAGAACACCAGATCCACATGATTGTACAATTTTTCCCAATTACCAGTCCAAAACACAATGGGAAAGATAAGAGATGCTTGGCACAGCCTGAGCACTGAATATCCCAGGATGATTCGGATGCTATTGCTTGAATGGTTTTACCTCCCATCAATGATGAACGCACAGTTCTTTCTGACCTTATAGATCACATGTGCTGGTAGTTACTCTGTATTGCAAAAGAGCTAAGTAGTGTTAGAATTATTCAGTGGAAAATGTTTGGATTTTTTTCAAAGATAATGTAAAGTTATGAAAGATCTCATAAACCAAAGCCAAAAGGGTCTGTACTTTAAAAAGCTATACCAAATTTTCATTTACACTAACGTCAGTCTGTTAATCTTTATATCAATTCTTCATTTCAGCAACACATGTAGAAGACTAACACACCCACATACATTCCTTTCCTATAATTTTTAGCCATTCACCTAACCAAAAAGACAGATCCTGGAGTGCACTGTAGTTGGAATTACATGGATCTTAACAGATCTAGACACATATTTTGATGGCCAGATAATAAGGAATTAGGAAATAGAGCTATAAAGGGTATCAATGTAGAAATTTGCAAATGGAGAGGTTTGGTTAAGGCTGTATCAAGAGCTATGGGAGGGGAGGTTTTAGGGGTTTTTTTAATTTGCCCATATTAGAAGAGGTGAATTTGTATCTTAAAAAATAAACACCAATTCAAAGTGCATTTTTAGAAGTTCAATACACTAAGTGTTTTCCTTTGTGTGTTCTAAATGCTGTACAGATTCTCCATCATGCTGTGTTTTCTCAGTTCTCTTATTTATTGCTCAGTAGAACAGTGTCAAGGCAAACCATATCAAGATACCTCCACAGAAAAAATGACCATGTATATTCAGAAGATATTAATAAATGTTACAACCTTGATTTATACAAGGCAGAGGCAGGGATTTTTTACATTTTGCACACAAAATTGCTGTTTATTATAAAAATTCCAACTGTTTTTCATCTTATGACAGCAAGACCTTTCTTATCTTTTGAGAAAAACCTTAAAAGGATATCTCAATGCATTCCTTTTTATGAGCTTTTTTACAATGCTAAGGCAAGAATATTCTCATTTCATTACAAATGAAAAATAATTTGGATCATCTGAGACTCAAAGCTCACACAATCTACTAGAGAAAAATCATATGAGAAAATGGAAAACAGGAAACAACTTCTGTATCAGAGCTGAAATATGTGGTATTTAGAAACAAGAACAAATCAGGTGTTTTACTTCAGATTTCATGGAAGTGGGTATATTTTCTGCACAAGTTACAACATCGTTAATTTACACAATATTCAGAAGCCGGAATTCTGAAAGAGAAGCATGCAAGAAAAAGCACCTCCCAATCAACATCCTGCCAATCAAGGTAATAGAGCTTTTACTATAGCTTACAGCTCTATAGAGCTGATAATTAAACCAACTTATGGCCCTGAACTGTTAGGCTTTCAAATCTCAGATAAGTGTCATCAACTGATGATGGAAGAGCTGAGTCTTTGTCTCTGCACCTGGAAAGCTTTCACCCAGCAGATATTTCATGAAAATGAGTGTATTTCCGCAAAAAGTTCTAGTTTTACTAAGTGACCACTTTTTTGCAAAAGAATGTTTCATCAGAAAACTCATTACCCAAATTCTTGAGCATCCTCATAGAGATAAATATGTTTTTCATTAATGTCTTTCCACAGAAAGATTGTAATATATTCTTAATGAAACACCCAAGACAGACAGAAAGACAGACACTTTAAGGAATATATGATAATAGTGCACAAAGAGGACTTAAGAGGCTGACTAGGAATCTATATGGAGCAGCAATCAATTATCCACAGTATGTATTACACAATTTGTAGATGGAGAGTTAGGAGCAATGCTTAATTTGGTCATCTATGGTCCCAAATCAGATCTCTCCGTTTTTTGAATAGGCTGCATGGACAAAGAAGTCTCGCAGTCCTGAACAGTATATGCTGAACTTTCTCATTGTTAAGGATCCACCATAGGCCTCCAAACCCTTTTCTGGCACCTAATTGGAATGGTTAAGACTATAATGTCATTTAACGAGTCCAGAGACTGTTCTCGGGCTGCACACCACATAACATTTGACCCTGAGTCCCTCTGGGCCCCATAAACTGCCCCTCTGACCACAAGACAATTATTTTTTACTGTGTTTTCTTTTTAGCTCAAACCACCTGAAATAACATGTGAGCTGTTAATATAGCACCTCCAGTTTTGGTTGTTCTCTGTCTGCATAATTGTAAATCTAAAAATAGGACTTAAATAATCCTTCCATAATGATATGTCACAGTGAAAGAGCAGGCAAAACAATGAGTAGGTATTACCATATACTACTGCTGTGACTGGTAACTGTACTGTAATTAAAAATTGTTAATGGTTCTATTATAAGTTTCTAATTCATAGATTTTATCATTTAACCTTAAAAGACAATGCCTTCATTTTACTTCATTTATTTGAGTGATTAATCCTGACTTGCGAAAGGAGTCCTGTTAATGAGTCACATCAATAAAGAATTGGTCCCAAAATGAAAATAACTTTTACAGTGTAAACTTTAGCTGAAAACTGCATTTCTTTCTTTTCCCCCCTCTACCTCTAAACAAAACAGAATGGCATCATCTGAACCAAAATGAAAACAGTTAACCCTGGATCTGTTTTCAGAATGAAACAGGAAATTTATCAAGTAAGCAGTCATTATTGAGTTATGATTGCTTTGGAAACAACCCTTTGAAATGTAGTTCAGGCATTTATCTTTGCTCACGATCAGTGGTCATTGCTCTTCTAAAGCAAAATCCAAAAGCTCTGATTGCTAATCTTGCATGAGATGCTGAGTTTATACTCACACATAATACAACCCCACACTCACTTGAAATCCTGTAGTAATTAGTCATATCCAAAAAAATGTTTCTTCCTGCATAATTGCATATCGTGACTTCTTGTTGGCAAATACGAGGCTTTTACACATGCTATGAATGTCTATTTGATCATCTAAGATATCTTTTTCACAACTGTCAGTCCCTCTGAGTACAAAAGAAATTCAATCATTTTGGTGATCTTATCTGTATTTTTATGCTGTGGGATTTCCCAGATCCACGAGGTACCCCTTGCACTTAACACTTTACATTCTGTAACACTGTATTTTTTCCCACAACATCAATATTTTAGTCACCATATGTGCGTGCCAGTGCACCAACAGAGATCTTGTGTCACTTAGCATAGCACCACATGAAGTGCTACATCATAGTGAAAAATGATGTTTCTTTGGGGGACGTGAACTCCAGGCCACCAAGGCAAATAAAACAATCCAGTTTCTTCTGCCAAGGTGAACAAGAGATGTCAATGTATATTGCAGATGGTAGGAAAAAGTTTATGCATCAATTCTGGTGACAGAATGGTGCAACATTCAAGTACTACCAGTGCTACAAGGCTAATGCAAAGGCAGCCAAGCCAGTACGGATTCTGATGGTTTACCTTTTTCTGAGCTGCTTATTTTAATGGGGATATTGAACTCATAAAACTAGAACAGGGTCTGTAAAGGCAAAGTTTGAGCCTGATGAGCTAAAATCCTGTCGTGACAAGCCAGTCTGCCATCCTAGTCCTTTCAGCAATGCAGGAAGCTGCTCTTATCCACACATCAATTTCAGGCCACAAAGAACTTACAGGTTAGAAGCTAAACATTAAAAAAGCACAGGAAACCACAGATAACGCTTCAGCAGTAGAATACAACAGAAAACAACATGAAGGAAAATTTGACTCAGAGTTCAGTGGAAGAGGCCAAGACATGAAGGAGCAAAAGTGCTTAGGTGTGCCAGCAGCTAAAGCCTTGCTCAAGACAGCAGACACCGATGCACAGATTAAAAAATGTAGGCTTGTCTTTGAAAAACTTACCCGCCATTTAAATTCTGACAGGTGATTAAAAACAATTTAAAAATCAGGAGGCCTCTGGCTGACATTCACAGGAATTGAGGAATAATTTTATTTATATATGTATATAGGTATATGCACTGAGCACCAAAGAGGCTTTGACAAAAAGCTAAAGTGTGTTGGCTTGAATTATTGGAAGATATTCCTGGTGCAAAGATTTTCTTTTAAGTCTTCAATTACAAAGGAACCAGCTGAAACGCTCTCAGAACTACCATATAATGAGAGAATGCATAAGTGGGGTGGATCTTTTGGAACCACCTTGAAAGTTCCCAAGATTAGCAGCCTCCCTGATCTGTGACATAGGGTGAAAAACAAGATGTATAGATCCAAAACTAAATTAATGCTTCCTCAGGCTACAGAAAGGGCACTGATTTTGACCTGGAAGCAAAGCTGGATATTGGGAATGCAAGTGTGGGATGGTACTGACCACAGAGGAGGTAGAAATAAAACTCAGGGAGCTTTCTACAGCCTCTACCAATTTCCAAGCTGGTATTCTGAAATACTTAGCACATGCATTCACATGAAAATATTTTAATAAATGTCTCAAATTGTCATATGAACAGGTAGCAGCAATTATTGAGCTTGTGTTTGTGAAGGAATGAGACAGAAAAGTGATCCAGTTACTTATTTGGACCTCAGTGGAACACAGTGCTTTCAAACAGATGATGTTGATAGACAGAAATAAATACAAAATTAATTCAAGGGCAGACAAGTCCAGACTACACTTGACAGCATTCCTTTTTTAAAGAGAGATGGCTTTAAAAGAAAATCCTTAGATGTCCTCTGTCCAGGCTACAGTAAAATAGCTGATACAGGGCTATGTGGGGAATTAATAAATAATGCTAGAGAAGAAAGAAGTAAAAGAGGAACTATTAGATGGAAAGGAAAACTGGAAATTGAGTGTTGGGTAGTTGACAGTTTGAAAGGGGCACTTTGACAGTGGAAAGAGCTTAATGGTACTTACTCAAGGATCAGTTCTGGGGTTGGTTCTTTTTAAATTTTGTTTCATGATCATGGCATATAAATAAGTAGCAGGATGACTCAAACAAAGAAGCACTATCAAAACAAAACAAAATCAAGTCACTGCAGATTAAAACTGGAATGATCTGAGGACAGGAGTAATGGAAAGAAGAGCTTGGACTAAAACATTATTTACTTGAGGATCTAATTGCAAATGTTTTTGCAGTAAATTTAGGAAATTACTAGTGAAAAAGAACTGAAGAAAAGGACCTATCTTGGCAATGAGGTACAGATTTACTAGAAAAGTAGAATATCCTCCCTTTCTTGCACCACCTTTTATCTGAGGAAAAATGTACAAGTTCGGCATACATACTCCCACTGCATGTGATGTAATTTCAGATGCTCAGCTGACTAGACCCCCAGTCTGTGACAAGAATGAAGGCAATATCAGGATGTATTTTTAAGGTATTTTCTGTGGACAGAGAGAACCATGTGTGCCATTATTTGGTGTTGGTAACCAGTGAAATTCTGTATTGCCATTAAGTAAAAGGAAGATCGAGTGGAAAGAGGTTACTAGGAAAAGAGACTACTAGGAAACAAGATTATTGTTGGTGTAATAGCAGAGCTCAGAAGCTGAAGTTACAGATCTTGGCCAATCCCTTTTCCTTGCACTGAATTGGTAGCCTTTGTTAGTCTGTCTCTATTGGAAGCAAAGTGACAGTTCTGAACTAGAAGCAAAAACCTTGTGGTGTGGTTTTGCTTCGCTGCTTTTTTACTTTTTTCTTTTTTTTTTTTTTTTTTTTTTTTTGTCTCAATAGAGCACAGCTATCTTAACAGGCTTTTTCAGAAAAGCTTTGCATTTATATTTACAGGTTTATGCAGAACCAAGATTGCAGACCTAGAACAGATATTAACAAAATAACAACTATGTTTGTATGGTTTGCCATTCATGCCACTCTAAAGGGTGCATTGTACCATTGCACACTCGAAGAACCAGTAACTTCCAAGTAGCTCACTGCTGCATTTTTACTGGTTTATGCTTCAGACTTTTTGCATTCAATCAAAGTAACAGTTTATTGAATCTGTTATCCGGTCCTCCATAGTAACCATGCACAGATAATTCATGCAGCTTTCTTCATTAATAAGGAATTGTTTGATACCATACTGGTGTATAAAGCTCGTTCCTCACCTCTGAAAAGTAGAAGTTAGGTTACAATCTGAAAACTTAGATCCCAGATAAAAGCCATTCTCTGAATATTTCTAATACAAGCTACATTACTGTTGTTGTGCACTAAACATCACTGTTACCTGGAAATACTCATCTAGAAACATGGACTATATATGACTTGTTGAAACACCTGATCAAGTCTGTCTACTCTCTTCTCTTATTTCTCCTGAGGCACAAGTGAGGAGGGAGCTGCCAGCCACCTGAATAGCTCTATGCCCAGTCTTCTTTTCCATCAGCCCAGCACATGGTAGTCAGAGAAAAATGAGAAAATGTCAGTGAAAGGCTCCTGTGAAAGCAAATGGCAGGGACTGGGCTAGATCAATGATTCTGGAGGTGGCAGTGAAAAACAGCCAAAGCTTTCCTTGATAGATACGGACAAACATATGCTGCACACAGAATCAGCAATGTTTCCATTGCCTCAGGGAAGCACCACTTCTTGCAAATATACCCAACCTCATTGACTTGGGCATGTTCAGTAAGTCCAGTTCCACTAGGACTAATCAAATTCAAGTGCAAATCCTCCGGTCAGTCCATTAGGTGCTGGGCACATGACTATGGAAAGCACCATGACACATGACCCAAGTGCATTCATAAGAAGCTGTGCAGCCAGCTGTATCAGAACAACTGTGCATCACCAACATAAATAAATAATGGCAAATAAAAAGATTGTTCACATATTAAAGTACCAATCTAAAATTCAGTTTAGCTCTATGTGAGATTCTGTCTGCGGTCCAAGGCAAATCATCTAGTGTTGCCTCAGTGCCAATTCTGTTCACTAGATCTGTGGCATGATAGTACTTTTCTGCATTAGAAGACTTTTGTAAGGATCAATACATTAAGGTTTCTTAAATATTCAGATCAAATGTTATTGGATGATTAAGTTAGCAAGAAATGTCAGACCCTTTTATTAATCCCATGAAGTTCATTGCCTAAGATCTTGAGGGAGTGATGCCACATTTGTGTAAAAAGGATTTTCTACTGTCAGTCTAAAACTGAAAGGCTGTGATTTTATTGTGAACCCTTTGTTCTTGAGTTCTGAGACGGTTACATCGGTGCACCTCCTTGACCTTCTCTAAACCATTAATAATTTATACACCTCTTTCATTTCACCTCTTATTCATCTCTGTTGTTACGTAAATACCCTAATCTTTTTAATCTCTGCATGTATGGAACTCTATCCATGCCTCTGATCCTTCTCATTACTATTCCCTATCTCCTATTTCATTTATGGCCTAAGGGAAATAAAGTGACCAAACTGAATGAATAGTCCAAATGGAAGGTTACTATTGTTTCATGTAAGATGTCTAGAATACATTTGATTTATTTAAAGATATTTTCTTTTTTTTTCCTTGTGTATGTAGGTGTTTTCAATAGGAAGGCCAGAGTAACAGCATAGTCTTTTCTCTGAATAAAGCTGCTGATCATTTAGGATTTCTCAGGCTGAACAAGGCGGTTTAATTTTTTTTTCCATTGTCCACTAATCTTTTCTTATTTTATCAGCTGCTGTTGAAGTACAGGCTTCCAAACTGTAGCTCTCTGCATTCTGCACCCTGGTGTTCTCTCCATTTTGCTCTTACTTAATTTATTCTGTCTCTCCTGTTTCAACATAGCTTTTTCCTAAGCTCTGCTCAAAAATCCTGGGGTTCCTTTAATTTTATTTGTTACTCAAATATTTAGCATCCCACCACATCTTGTATTGCTGCCTTATGTCACTGTTTTGCATGAATCCAAACCTAACCATCTGGGCACAACGAGAAGACCTTCACTCATCCATTTCACTGTTCTGTGTTTAGCTTTGCATTCCCTTATCTGCTCCTGTGGACTCTCTTGCTTATCTGTTGGGATCTTTTCCTGTCTGCCTTCCTCTCTGTTTTGCATTAAATCAACAGTCTCCTGCCTGTCTGTACAGCACACCAACTGTGCTGTACCATCGTTTTGTGTTACCCATGAGAAGGTGCCCTTGTGCTCCAAGCCCTGTTGATGCCAATTTAGTTAAATCCAGCTGCAGCACAGTGTGGACTATTGTCTGAGTACAGTAATCTCACGCCAAAGACATACTTTGCAAAACACCCCTGGGGCTTCCTAGTCAGAGCTCTTGCCTGCATGTCCTTCATCAGGCACTTCCCAGAAATGCATGTCTTGTCTTATGGGTTACCAGAAGTAAAATCTATTCTCACCTTCTGCCAGAACTGAGATGGGTAAAGACTGTATTGCATATTGTCTTTGAATTCATCATCCAGACACATACACACCCTCAATTAGATATTTATGTTTGCCAAGCAGGCAGACTCTCTGACCAGACTTAGTGATGTCTCTCATTTCATATATGAACTGCTGTCCATTTTATGCCAACTCCTCTATAAACAAAATGTCCCCACCACACAGCTCACTCATCATCTCATATAAAAAACAGCATCATGCATTACATGGTCCTCACAACCTGGTCAATGCCAGAGTATAAACTCTTTAACTCATTAATCCTCACTATAGAGTATAGAGTTATGTTGAGAGAGAAAGCGCATACACATCTCAAGAAAAGAAGGAAATATAATAGTATAGTCCATTGTTGGAATCCATCTCACAGAGATGTGTGCATTGTGTTCAGGAAAGCCAGTTCAGCATCAGCTAACAGTGACTCTTGCTCTATGCTATATAGTTCTGCAGTCTTTACAATACTCAACTTGGAATGCAGCTTCTCTGATGGGATGCTCACAGCACTGGTAAGCTAGTGGAAACACCTGTTTGCAAGAAGCTTAGTCCACGACTCTTTCTTAAAGCCATTTTTTTGTGTCTCTTGATGGGTTCTAACAACTTCTGCAAGCTAATACCTTTAGCAACCACAGAACCCTTGCCCTTCAGCAGAACAATTATTTTAGTCAAATACTTTGGCTATAGTAATCTTATTCTTCAAATGTTTGATCCTGGACCCATGTCTCTTCTTACACTGGACCACTACATGTCAAAACCTGTAACAAAGGCTATTTGTAAGAGCATGCTGCATCTAGAGAGAAAGTTATTAATCCTCATTGCCTCCCCTCATATACATCAATCTTACACATTCCTAATAGCATCTCAAGGCCTGACCATTATTTCCTAGAAATCTGCAGAGCTGAGTTCCTCTCACCTTCTCCTTGAGCATGTTTTCATTAATATACTTTCCACAGTACTTGCTCATAATTTGTTGCACCTTCTTATTATGGACTTGTGTTGCTTGCTCCCTGATGCCTCATTTACCTTCAAGAATATCATCAGTACTGCTCTTAGGACTTTTTCTTGTGTGTGTTTCAATTGACATTAGAATTCCTTTGAAGACAGACAGATACTTTAAGATACTTGTGGCCAGCCCAGTGCTAACAGTAAAGGTAGTTGCCTTGCCTTATTATACCAAAACATATACTTGACTTCACCTAAAATGATATTTTTATCCTAAAGCAGATCCTATATCAACAGTCTCTGGTTAAAACTAATGATTTATTTGTAGTGTGACTTCAGTACAGGTTCTGATATTACCAGAATATTACCTCCTTCATTTCTTGTGGAGCTACATTTCCACTGTAGTCTGCTGTAAGTAATTACTGTAGAGTGTGGTAGTTGGTATGTTTGCCAATTCCCTTCCATGGGGAGCTTAAAAACATTTCATTGTCTCATACAGTAAACATGGGAATATACTTCTAAAACAACCCTGCACTGTAGGTGTCCTTTTCCTTGAAACATATTTGCATGCTGCTAGACAATTTTCATTTCTCTTTTCCATCAAGGATTTCATTGCTGTTCAACAGTGGGAGGTACAGTCCCATTTGGATACTGGAAATTCTAACAAATAACTTATCATTGGAGGAGGATGGGTTTTTACAGACAATATGTACTCACTTCACTGACTTCAGAAAGGTTTTACCGTCTTTGATCACCTGGTAGACAGTCTTCCTAAAGCTAACCACTTATCAGTCTCAGCTATCAGCTGGTATTACAATGCAGCTGGAATGTAATTGGTTGCCAGTCCAATAAGATATCTTCAAACATTATTTGACATGAATACATATATACATATATATATATAAGTTTGGGGATTGCTTGCACGTGGCAGACATCTCTTCAATAGGCTTCTTTCATACTGCTGCTTACCACTATGATGTTAGTTTCGGGTTTGGGATAAGAAGTATTTCTAGCCCTTATACCTGTCCACAGACTGGGCACTTGTTTTTTTCTTGCTGCCTTCTGATGTCTGCCCCAAACCACAGTATCAGCCTCAATGTCTCCTAATTCTTCATTTTCTTTATTGTGAGCCAGTAGATTGGTTTGGGCTTTTTTCCTGGTACCCACTATAACTTTGATACCTTCCAGGAGAATGCAACGGTCATGGTTAGTGGAAGTGTTGCAGTTGCACTGGGTATGTTTCTTGACAGTCTTTCCTGTAAGAAACCTGTCTGCCACATACAGATCTGTCATTAACAAGGAATCTTTAATGTTTCCAGAGTTTCTGGGCCTACCAGAGTTCTCAGATCTTGCTATAATTATTTCCTTTTCTGCCTGGCTTTATAACAAGAAATAACAAGAGGCACAACAGCCTCTTGTCCATGATCTCCTTCTGTGGGGTCACATTACTCAAGAAGCACTTTTATCAGTCTTCCCAACAACAGCATCTTATTTGCTTCTCTTCCTTCTTTTCCCAGAAGGACAGCAAAGAAAATCTTTACTGTCATTTTCTCATCTTTATTCATTTGTGCATATGCTCAATTACTTTTTTAACCGCTTCCTTGTTTGTGTAGGTTATTTTGTCTGGAAATCCACCATCATATTTTTTAAAGTCTCTCCAGGCCATCTGTTTATTCCTAGCTTTATTTTCCATTTAACAATATTTGAAGGGGAAGGTGTGTCTCTCTGCAATTATTGCTACTGACATGTTTCTTCACCATGTATAGGACAATAGCACCAGAAGACTCCATGCTTGTAACACTAATCTGGCTTTTTAACAAACTATTTACACAGATGCTGGGACTGCAATTAACAGCTAAGCCACATGCATGCAGATTAGCTTATGTGTGGTCTTTCAGATCTCCCTGCAACCCATGTTCTTCCCCCTGGTTTCACACAGATTACTGCACTCAGTTATCTTTATTTACTTTCCCAGCCTAAGGAATTGTACGTGATTTAACAGCAGCTAGAGAAGTCAGATGCTGAGCATTTATCAGTAGTGGTGGCAGCTGTTACTCCAATAAATCTGTCTTTTCCAGCTTGGCTTTATATTTAGGTACTCACTTAAGCAAGACTGAAGCTATGTTAAACAGAATTCCTTTCAAACAAGGCAATTTTAAGTATTAGCTCTCACAACTTTACTTAATTCCTAGGAAACTAAATTTTCAAAACTTTGTGCTCATGTTGCACCTATAATACAAAGATACACAGATAAAATAAGCAGTTTTGAGAACTGATTCAAGCTTTACTTGAATCCGTCACTTTCCTTGTAGTTCTTATCTCACTTGAACTGTGTCAACCATAGGGGACATCTGAAAAGACTGTGCCAAATAAAGCGGTATATTACGATGATAGAAGAACCTTTAGCATACTGAAATTTACTCTTTGATCATAGACTATGATGGTGTTGCCAAGAAAAGGATAAAAGGCACATTTAAAATTACTTTAGGTTAAACATTAATACTTTACTATTTCTAAATTGAAATGCATATAAGAGATGTTCTAAAACATACGACCTACTAAAAATAAACTCTAAGCTCTTCCTCTAGTTTTTGACTCAAGCAGCTAAACATAGCAAAATATACCACAATATTTTCATAGAACATTGAAACATGACCATTAAAATGTTTTATCTACTGTGCAGGGCTCTTTAGTTACTAATCCAGAAACATCCTGTAATAATTCAGGCCAATCTGAAATAATAAGGCATGTTAGACCTTGTCCTTAAAACACTGTGTTCTTTACTGTAAGCCAGCAATTCAAGATTCCTTTCACATTCAAAAATTAAACAAACAGCTGTAAATGCATGATACAGCACCAATTACAAAATGAGGACTATATTGCCTTTAAGAAAATCCAGATATTTTTCATTCATTCAAATATGTCCAATATTACCTAAAAATGAGTATCTATGTAAGGGCATATTGCATTTTTCCAGGAGAAGAGACATAGTATGTTTCCTTACTTTGCACTGCAGAAGAAGTGGCCACATCTGCTCACCTCAGAAAGCATATGGATGTTCAAACACCGTATCAAGGTATATATTTCAAGGAGAAAATTTAACTACCTGGGTGTCACACTTTAATTCAATATAGCTGAAGCAGGAAGATGAGAATTTTAACAAATTTTCTGAGTTAATTGATTGATGAATAACAGCTTCCAAGAGCAGACCTTTATTCATCTCATTTCATATACCCTGACCTGAAATTCACTCAGATTACCTCAGCTCATAAAAAAAATTAAAACTAAGGACACATTGAAGTGTGCACTGCACACTGCATACTTGCATTTTCTATTTTCTATCATTTTTCTGGGATTTTAATTTACTGGAGATACATGACTAGACTACCTATTTGTACAAAACTGCTTTTAGAGCTTGAGTCAAGAAATATTAGGAGTAAGTATTTCCCTGCAGTGTTTCTGTGAAGGGCAGTAATGACCTGGTACCATTTGCCTCTCTCAGGGGAGAGAAACTTTTTACAACTCTCCGACATAAATAAATGTGAAATCTTCTCAGTTCCAATGGCAAACATTTTTATAAACATAGTTATTGATACAAATATTTCCATTTTTTCTGCCAAATTAGCTTTCCTGCCCAACAGCTTATACAATCGAAGAGGTGTTTGGTAAAATGATAGCTACATAGGTACAAACAACTTAGCAATAAAAGAGCAGCAGCATGAAGTCTGACACATGAAATCTATACATATCATAACCTATTGTGGATCTATCCAATTTTATCACTGTTCAATGGTTTTAAAACATTGAATTCCTTTCATTTGTGCAACTCCAGCAAGCATATAAATGTCAACTCTTTCAATTATAGATACCCAATAGCAAGCAGCCAAATTGTCTAAACAGTAAAAGGGAAATTTAAGAGATTTGGGCTTTGAGATAGCAAGAGTCAATTAGGAACATAATAAAAAGCATAAAGCTTTGGAACACAGTTCAAAATATATCTTCTTAAAAAATGATCTACCATGCACCATATTCAGCAGCTCCATAGCTTGCAGCACACCTCACGTGACCTGGGCAGAGCCCCTACAGAACAGACATTTTTCACAGGGACACACGTGTTCTACATAGAGTATGCATGACACACACTGGCTACACTTAGCCCTTCACTGGGCAATGAATGGAAGACAAAGATAAGCATCTCCCAGACTGGGTGAAGGAACAAACATTCAATCTGTGAATAACTAGAGGAAAAATTAAAATTCACAGAGAACTCAGGGTTGTTTGTTTAGCATAATCCTAAAATGTGTTCTGTTCACACAAAATTTTATTAAAAAATGAACACTTGGTCTTCAAAAACAAACAAATATTTTGCAACAGAACTCCATCTCTGATACTGATCACAGAGGTTTTCTTTCGTCATGAGAGTGAAGGAGTATGAGCAGTTTTAAGCAGGCCATATCACATAATTATTACCAACATCCATATATATTCAATTGCACAGATTGTTTTTTGTCCTTACTGATTTTGGTTTCCACCAGCTCTATGGATAGACCTTCTTTTTTGTCTTCTGGAATGTCCATAACACTATTGGGAAATTGATTTCTAAATTATAAACAAGGCAGGAACTTTTCTAATAAGTAGTGGTTTTTAACATCTCAGGTTTTTGGAAGTCAGTTTCTAACATTAATGTGAACTGTCATGGCAAGGGGTTTGTTGGGCACAGCTAGAGTAAAGAGGATGAGCAAAGTACAAAACAATAACATTATAGAATGTGGCGGTCACCCAGCCGGTGGCGGAACCACTGGCTGGGTCGCCTTTGGCGTGTGAGGCTGCTGCTCAACCTGCCTTTTCAATGTGGGTCAACGATCAGGTTGATTGGGCAGATTACACCTCTCAGGACAGTGAGTCCTGAGAGGAAGGTGGGTTGAGGCCGTTTCCCGCCATTGGCTGCCATCCATCAAGGCTCTGTCTCCTCCCCCGTCCCCTCAGAGGTTGTTTTAATATTCATATAGTTGGTTTAATATTCATGTTTAGCCAGAAAGTTCTGTAGTTCTGTTATCTTGGTTGGTCAGTTTAAATTTGTCCCTCCTTTGTCCCACGGTTATTGGCTGTTGTCATCACCCATCACATTCCCCATTGGTTTGTTCCTGTTCTCCTCCCCCTTTCCCTTCCCCTTATAAACCCCTGTAACCGTCCCTCACTGCTCGTTCTGCGGTCCCCATCTTTGCAGTGCATTCACCTGCCCCCGTCAGGGCAGTGAATAAACTGGACGGTTTTAGCTGCGAACGAGTCCTCTCCTCTTCCTTCGCCGCCTCAGCATTCGCTATATCTACACCAACTGCCGCCAGCCCCATCCTGGGCTTCAGGACTAAGAGCTCTTCTCAGAGCTGCCGTCGCAAGGGCTCGAGGTGCACTCCTTGCCGCTCCGTGCCACCGCGTGGCAGAAACAATAGCGACCGGGCGCTCGGGATTACTGTCGCCCACTGACCAGCCGGGCGGTCAGGCGGTCCAGCGACAATAGAAGAGGACATTAGTGAACAGAATAGATTGAATGGAAAGCCAAAAAATTATGTGAGAAATCAGAATGTTTAAGAAACTATGAACTTCAAAATTATTGTTTTACTTATAGCTTGGTGCTGAGAATAAGTTGTCAGCTAACTGATATCATCTAAACAACTGTGTAGAAATAGCCTAAAGCTCAGACTCAAGCTGAATTTGTCACTTCTTCACAACATTTTCCTGCAAAGCCTACTCAAGGGTCAGCTCTACAGCAATCCAACTAGTGCATCTAGCAGAGAAACCCCGTGTACTTCAGAAAGCACATAAGCTTTCTACAGGGATATGCTGCAGGATACTGTGACTGATTTGCCCTCAGGATGCATTATGTCATGGGGGACAGCAAAATGAGCTCATCCTTCTGAGGCCCACTGAGTCCTGCTGCAGGGGGTCTGTGTGAGCTAAAGCTTCAGCTAAAGGAAAACTGCTTGTTCCAGAGACATACAATTTCAAGGTTTCAAAGCATTCTGGGGCCATGCAGCTCACATGAAGCATGTAGGTACAGCCAGAGGCTATTAACAGCTGTACTATCTTTGTATCTACCTGCTAAGTTACACAAATTATATAATAACGAGGTCACATGGCCAAATATCACTCTACTTGCTCCAATTACTGTTACCCACACATTTATCCTTTCTTAGCTTACTTTTCTTCATGGCCTGAAGTTGTGTCACAGGAGGTTTAGGTTGGATATTAGGAAAAAGTTTCTCACCCAGAGGGTGGTTGGGCACTGGAACCGACTCCCCAGGGAAGCACCAGCCTGACAGAGCCCAAGAAGACTTTGGGCACACTCTCAGGTACACGGTGTGATTCTTGGGGATGGCGCTGTGCAGGGCCGGACACTTGTGGGTCCCTTCCAACTCAGCTTATTCTGTGATTAAGGATGAGTTTCACAAAGAATTCCAAGGCCATAGTATGAGGGTGCTATTAAATACTCAAGACCTTGTATTCAAAACTGTTTGGAAAAGAGATTGTTTTGTGATACAGGTCTGTTAATGTCCGAGGTTTTGGGGTATTTGAGTTTGCTGTAATTAAAAGAAAACAAAAAGAAAAGCAACACAAAATCAGTATGTTACATCATCTACAAAAGATTTCTTCAACATATTAAACTGGTGAGATTATTTAAAATTAGCTAGCCTGTAGCTCTGGCCCCCATATTTTCCCTTTCTTCTGTTTTCTTCTTTGGAGTTGGGAAGGTAGTCAGAAATGAGCTCTTGCCCATTTTAATCACATCTTCACTTCAGAATCAACCAACACAGTCAGCACTATTGGCAAAGAAAAGAATATAACATTTCAAGAGAGAGCTTACTTGCAAACCCTCAGTCTCATTTCTCTTTCATTATTTTTCTGGAAAAAATACTTTTATGTCACCACTATATCCTTGCAACAATTATTCTCTTCAGCTGTCTTTATTTATTTTCATAAACTAACTTTTTTTATTAAGAAATAAAAGTGGGATTGAATGAAAAATGTTGGCAAAGCTAGAAAAAAAAAAAAGCCTTTGAAGCAAAAGTATTCTGGTGATCATTATCCTTAGACACTGTATTAAAGGCTTTCTCCTTTATTCATCTTAACACTGTAGATGAGAGGTAACTGCTTCCAGAGAGCAGTGGAATGAAGGTGCCACAATATTAGCAGTATCACAGCAAGTAGCAGACAGGTTCTGGTGTGACAGAATAATAATAGAAAATGCATCCATTTCAGGGAGGAAATATACTAATTTGTAGTCAACTCCACTCATGGAGACATACTGAAAACAATTCCTTAAACTGGCTTCCTAAGAAAGATGGTAGGTTATTAGCTTACTGCCTCTTTCTCAAGAGACACAGACAAGTCCATTACACAGAAGAATGACAAATGCTATTTTTGAAGAAGGGTAGTTAACTAGCTCTTCTAATACTTATACCACTTGGCTCTTCATCTCACCTGCATCTCACAGCACTTTGTGAAAGTTGCATTTTATAGTCCCTTTCAGTAAGGGAATTCAAAACCAAAGCTTTTGTCAAAGTGGGAATGCCTCTGAGGAACCACCAAAGGTGAAAAAAGCATGCCTAAAGTGTTTCTCTTCCTGACAAGAAGATTCATTTCCTTGTCCTCATCCTTCCAAGCTCACACCTGGAGTAGGTTCCATACCAGAGTTATAGATAGACGAGTAAAGGCAAGCAGGCCAACCAAAAGGAAGCAGTGAGGGGAAAATAAGGATCTGTAAAACCTTGGAGAAAGTATGGTTTGATAGAACAGCACATGGAAAGCTTGCACAGTTGAGAGGGCCTAGACCCAGAGGTAAAGATAGTTCATTAACATTTAGCTCACCTGTCAGCCACCTGTGGAAGAAAACCACAGACATGACCACCCTGCACTGCACTACAAAATTAGTTCTAGTGGGGAATGTGCCCCTGTTGCACAAGAAGTAACATTCCACCACAACTTAGGAGACAAAATTAAGAAGCACGTAACTGAAACTACTAGGAAATTCAGTAGGCAACAGGTAATTCCCAATCCTGCAGACTTGGGTATTCTTTTCCCCCAACTGCTAAATGAGAAGAGGCTCTATTATGCTCCCAGGTAGTGGAAGACAGTTGTGATCCACCTGTTTATATACAGGTACACAGAACTGTGTTTCTTTCCCTTATGTTATTACTCTTCTACAGAGGTCAAGGAATGCAAGAAAAACTCTCTGCTGTGTAATTCACTAGAGCAGAATAGAGAATTCTCTTCCAAAAATCCTTTAAGCAATGCCTTTGCTAGTAGAGTCTATAATCTACCATATGGAGCTCACAGTAGACACTGCATTGGCTCAATTTCAGCAATTATCTGAAAAACACTTTTTCAGCCACTAAATCAACTTTGAAAAAAGCCAAATAATTCTCAGTAGTAAGCCTCTGCACTCCTCAGTGTTTAGGCCTCTGCACTCCTCAGTGTTTAGCCTCGTGGAAACAGTGATTGCATCTGTCACCCCAAAAAACCTACTTGCTCTTAGACAGCTCTTCACCATCCCGAGTCAGACTTCACACTTAAAATTCATCCCTCTGGATTTAGGCAAGATTTTAAATATGAAACAGTGCCCCAGTTGTTGCTTATTTGGTTCAGAATTCCTCTGAACCATAAATTACAGGGTTTGAGACAGAACTGTTCATGAATGTTTATCTATATCATCTGATTCCACTTTGACCACAGACTTCTATACTATTGCTACGATATGTTCCATAGGAACTCTTTTAATACAATTTAAGTTCTTACCTTCCACTTCCTTCAAACCAAGGGAAAAAAAGTGAAAAAGCTGAAAAAACTGGTAGGTACCCTACCAGTGCAATTTTCAGATAATCCCTCCGTTTAAATGAACAATGACAAAAACATTTATTTCTGAGATCTTTAATTCGAGCCAGCCTTGAGCCTTTCAAAATAAATTGCACACTGGAAAGAAGGCAAAATACAGTAGATCAGTTCATCTTCCTATAGTAGATCTCTATTCTATGCAATACTACTGCCTGATTAGTAATGTGGGAAAGTCTGCAATTTGCTGTTGTTCCAATCCCAAGGAACACAAATCCCTGCTAAGAACTGCAAGTCTTAAGAATCCCTGTAACTTATATGCCCTTTAGAGAAATGGTGTGCAAGAGGCTTGAAGGGTTTAGTTGCTACTCATCCATGTAGAACATAGCACATAACTTTGAAAACAGTTGTCTTTTCACAAGACATTAATTCTATCACCTTGCATTAATTCTATCACCACATATTTAACTCTACCTGGCCAGGCTTCCCTATGTCTTATGCCTGTGCAAGTACTTGTACTTCTTCTGTTTTGCAATAAAGAGCACATAAGGTGGCCAGCCAACAATGTTGTGACATATAAAATCTTCTTTTTAAAAGCACAAAGTCCTCTGCATTAAAGAATTGTTTAAAATCTCCAAATTCTTAAATACTGGCAAACTACTACATAGATAATTTGATGTAAATGTATAGCCAAAATCCTACTTTGAGACAAAGACTTTTGTCCTAGCAAATTCCAGATTTAATCTGGAAGAAGTATAAAGCTCATTGCTAAAAATAATTTCTCCAGAACCGACATAAACATTCAAGTAAAGTTCTGTTTAATTTTAGTACTGTTTGATTGCTGTTGTCACCAAGAGCCATAGTCATGGGCCATGAAGTCACATTACCTTAACTATTGAAAAATTTATATTTACTACATAATTGACTTTACTTGTACATTGTCAAATGTAACTTTTAAATGTTTCAGGACAGAAAACTGAACATTTGATGCCATCAAAAATGAGATCTGCCCATAACACAGTAAAATCTAGTGGCACACTTCCACAGTTAACAATATTATGAAAAAACAAACCATATTTGCATAGAATTATGCTTTGTCTCCCATATCATCACTTCTTTTCTTAGTTGCACACTTCTATTGCCTTGTATAAATACACCATCTCTACATCTTCATTTTTCTAAGGAGAATACGCTGGGCTTTTTGCCTCCCCAGCAAAGCTGAACTGTCTTTAATTTGGTAGAGTTAAGATGTATGTGTGAAAAAAAAATTAAAAAGGAAAAGTCTCTGCATTATTCAACAGTGTTTGACATGACTAGAACTGGGAAAAAAACATATCTTTAAATTGCATGTGCTATTATACTGTGACATTATATTACCAGGTGGTGATAAAACATGACTCTATGGGAAATGATGATACACCTTTGTCATAGAAAATGTTAGGTTCTTTGGAACAGTATCACTTGCTGTTTTGAGACAGAAAAATTCTAAGTTATCAGGAAACTTACAGGATGGCTGCATCCAACACTGAAGAAAATTACTTGAAAATAGTTTCAACTTCACTGCCCAGAGCATACATTAAATGCATTATCTGTATTGAGCTCTGCTGCAGCTCTAAATTTAGTGAAACGTGGTTTTCACTGAGGTTAATGAAACTGGTAATCCTTATGGAGAGTGAAAATTCAGCATTTTCCTTATTCAGAGGCTTCTCATTTTCCAACCAGACCACCGTAGGCTATGACTTATCAGAGCTCAGATGCTAAGGTTTGAGGGCCTTTTTAAATATGTGGATAGAAAACCTTTTTGGAAAACTTGATGCTGAAGGAAGAAATGATAATACTATTGCACTATTATAAACTCAGAACTAGTTGGTACCTAGTCACTGAAATTGCCTTGTTTTGACCAAGTTCTAAAATAGAAGTGCAATTAGCAGAAGACTTTCAAAAGATTAATGGAGTGTTGGTTTTTAGCTGTTTTTTTGTGGGGTTTTTTTCCCACAAGAGGAAATGTCTGTACTCCTATTTCAGTGATCCCTAAAATTGGGGTGATACAGACCATTCATAGGCAATTGGCATAAGATCAGCAGGAGCAAACCTAGTCTACCAAAAATATTCAGCAAAGTCTAACCTAGCCATGTGAGTGGTGTTGTTTTGTCCTACAGCCAGGGTGGTTTCCCTAGGAGCACTAATGTGGGATTTACTGTATCATCATGTTAGTGTTTGTACAGACATTCAAAGATCAAAAAGTCCCATTTGATACTTGGTAAAACGGTAGGACTTACCTGTAGATTAAGACATCTAAAAATTGGGTTCTACATGTGAGCTAGATGTTCTCACTCCCACTATAACTAGTGGAGAACTGATCAATGTGGTTGATAGAATCCAAAAGCAATTCAGCTCAAAAGTCTGTTCTGAATTTGGCAGCTCATAGAGCCAGCATAGTTAAGAGCACTGTTTCTGTGGCCAATTTTATACAAATGAATGATGCATCTGTCCACCCACTTCATTACTTTCAGCTACTCAACCCAAATGACCAGGGATGCATGCTGTTGTGGCGTAACCTCAGTCAGCAACTTAGCCACTTGTTCATTTCCCCCGGTGGTGGGATGGGTTGAGATAAAGACAGAGGTAACTTGGAGATAAAGACAGATCAATAAGGTAAAGCAAAAGACACACATGCAAGGAAAGCAAAACAAGCAATTAATTCACTGCTTCCCACGGACAGGCAGGTGTTCCAGCAACCCCAGGGGAGCAGGACTCCCTCACATCTAACAGTAAATTGGGAAGACAAACGCCATCATTCCAAATGTCTCCCCTTTCCTTCTTCCCTCAGCACCCCCAGCCCACTCACTGGCAGGGCAGTATGGGAGGCAGAAAAGGCCTTGACTCTGTACAAGCCCTTCTCAGCAATAACAAAAACATCTCTGTATTATCAACTCTGTTTTCATCAGGAATCCAAAGCAGAGCCCCACAAGAGCCACTGTGAAGACAATTAACTCTACCCCAGCCCAAACCAGCCCACATGCATAGCAGGATCAATCATACAGTTTTGTCACATGGCAGAAATTCACATCTCTACATACCATAAGCACTACTCTACTTCAAGAGTGTCATCACTAGCCACATTTTTACTCATCTCTGTGTCTTTACTTCAAAGCTCCACTGTAAAGCAAACAAAAGAGAAGAGTAGCAGTTCAGATTTGGTTTAAAAACATAGCTCAAATGGTCTAATTTGCTATCAGCATTTAGTCCTTCTGGAGAAATGCCATAATCTCTGCAAAGCACCTAAAATTACCTAAATGCCTGAGCTGCCTGCTCAAAATATACTGATCCTATATATGCTTTATGCAGCCCTTGCTGACTGACACCTATGAAATCCAGTACTGAATTTAAACTGCCCCCTACACAGACTTCTCCTGCTCTGTCCAACAATTGCACCTCGGCATTACAGCAAGGTTCAAGTATCCTCTCAAGCATGATATTTAACTGAAAATGGTTCACCCCCCAGGGAAAGTCTGGATGAAGATGCTAAAGATATCCCCTGCAGATCAGCTTAAAAGCTTTTTAGCTTGGCTAATAGATGGAAGTCTCATTGTATTAGTATCAGCTAATTGATTTTGGGGAACAAAACTCTCTTGCCTTAGGTTTAGCCTGCCTTAAAACTGCCCTATAGTTTGCTGGTAAAGCTGAATAGTCAGAGAAGAGTCTTACCAGATGCAGCGGAGACTGGAAATTGGATGTTTTCCAACACAGCAATTGGTACAGACACTATCTGGATTATGCAGTCCCTTATTAAGTAGTGTCAAGGATTAGCCAGAACTAAAAACACTTGTGGGATTAGGGATTTATTTATATGAGGACAATCAGGAAAGTGAATTAACTAAAAATGTTACTTTAAAGAGAAGCTGTAAAACTACATTAAATCCTAATGTGGATGTTCTCCTTTAGAAACTACATTTGAATATCTAACTTCACTGATGAAGTAAATTAAATTAAATTAGGACCACTTGAATTCTGGATAAGAAGGTCCTTAGGGGTTTTAATGACGTTTAACTGATCTATTTCTAAGTCACATCTTTAGTTGATGCACATTAATTTTCACGAATTGCTCCGTGTAGATAAGTCTCAAGTTCTGAAATGAGGAAAGCCCATAAAAAGAAAAGTGACTGCTAAATTAATGGCAACAACACATTCCTTGAAACAGTTGCAACACAGTTTGTTCATCTGCAAAGGCACTAGTAATCACAATGACTCTGAATCTGCATACTGAAGGACAAGATTTAGTAACAGGCTCTCAAATAACTCTTCTTGTGACAATGCCCGACTGAGGCTTCTTCTATACTTCTCAGATTGAAAACTGCTTGCTCTGCAATTGTTGTTTAGCCAGTCCTAAAACAAGATTTAAGATTTTAGGAAACTCTAAACATTTTGGAAGGCATTTAGACCAAATTAAAGATTTATAATTAAAAAGCTGTAAACTACTGATGTATCAAGAGAGTACCTTTTTCTTTTTATTCCAAGTTCAACTGCTGGAGGCAAAACAAACAAAAAAATCCCTCATAACTATGTTCTTTTTTTTTTTACTATTTCTGTAATCTATGCAATCCATGACTGACAACTTGCAACCAATCTATTTCTTGCATTGTATTGGAAAGCCAATGGGAGAAATGGCATTACTGACGTTTCTGCTTTTTGTTCAATATCCTATTTCCACAGTGGAAGGACTATGTAGTTCTATAATATTACTGGTATTTGAGTCAAATTGTGCAACAATTCCTTTGTTGCAAATTCAGCAAATTAATCTTTGTCATTCTTCTATTGTGCATGTAGACTTCCTTCTGTGATTTTTCTGTCCATAGAACAATTGTTATTACAGATACTCATATTCAGGGTGTGCATTAAACTTTGTTTCCTCATAGAAGGTTTCCTTTTCCTCAAGAGGGATAATAGAAAAATATGCATTTAAATTTTAATCCCAGGCATCATAAATAGTTTTTCCTTACAAAGAGATAGTTTTTCAAGTCCCTCTCGTGACATGTGCAGTAATGAGCATCTTACCACTGTAGATGCGTTGTAGTTATTGCTGTTCAGAGAGTATATCTATACTAAGGGAGAAAAAAAGGCTGGAGCCAGGCTAAAATATGCTGAACCCTTGGTTCAATTTCTTTTGTCTTCACCACTGTCAGTACGGAAAGGTAAAAGTACCCATATTATGCCTCAAAAAAACCAACTCACACATTTTCCTTGTGTAGAGAACAATCTGTGAAGGTCTAACCTTTGTAGCTGATAGCAAACACATGTTCAGATTAAAATGCAGGTCTTAAAATATCGTGCTCTTGAACACATACACTTACAAGGATGTTGTGTCTAATTTGGCCTTTTGGAAGGCTAACTATTTTCAGAACTCATTTCATTGAAGTCTTAGGATGCTTGCAGAAATAAAGCACTACATGTTGATTCAGTAGAAACCATGTTTCAAAAATCATGATTCATCTGGTGCTTTCTCCTCACTTAAAAGAATAAAAGATACTTTGTACCAAAAGCCAAAGACAGTACATTGTTTTCATTAACTGTGGTCTGAAAAAACATTCAGAGTTGTTAAAGGAGCAGAAAACCTTAAAAAGCTATAGATGAGCTTAGTTTGGCACCTTTATTTTTTATTTTTTTTTATTATGGAATGAAGACTTCAGCAGTTCCATTAATAACTCCTGACATTTTGCCCATTATGTCATCATTTTCAATAGAAAGGAAACATAACCTGCTTATTTCAGAGCACTGAACAAACCAACAAAAGTGGGAAAGGGGTTACATTTACAAACAAGGTAAAGAATGCAATTTGTCTCTGAACTTTCTAGAAAACACAAGGGGATAAAACCAGAGAGGTTAAGGGGAGGAAGGTTTACCAGTTTTAAAACTGAAGAGGAAGCCAATTTAACCTTGACTTACTCAGTGTTTGTGAAATCCTAGCATCCATGCAGATCTTTAGATGAAAAAAACAACCCTGTTTCTCATTTACTCTGGGGTGAGAGCAACTGCAGAAATTCTGGTTCTGGTATAAAAGTATCCTGATTTTATCTTCCATCAGAAAAGATAAATTGTTTCATTCTCGGGTTTTGAACTCATAATGGCTTAAGCATGCAAGTAATCCTTTTGATTTCTGAAATACCATGTTTTTCAGGACTGTGATTGTTTGTTTGTTATGTGTTTTTACATACTTTTTCATGACAAATATAACAAGTAAAATTGCAAAAGCCAGCTTAGTTCAGAAAAAAACCACCCTGTTTTCTGCTTACTTAATGAGCTGAATCCACTCATGAGTGGCTGAACAAGTAACAGTGGCTGTAAAAAAGAAGTTGGACCTTGGGGCAGAAGTAAGGGAGAGTGGAAGAGGAAGCAGGGGATAAGAGAATCTGAAATCCTCCTCTCAGCAGTATCAAACTACCGGATGTGCTCAGAGATCTCACCTCTTTGCAGGTTCAAAGACCCAAGCATGACATCTGAAAACGAGCAAGCCTCTCTGCCCTATTCTCTTCCCTTGCTTCCCAGGGGTACAGTTCCACTAAAAAGAGCTGTTTGGTCTTGTAAGATTTAAGAAGCATTTCTTTTTAATTGATGCTCAAGCATTTCTAGTATCTCCAGTGCATTGAACACAAGCTAATAAGGAAAGACCTGCCTATTTAATAATAACTACAATGCTTTCTCACACTAGTCAAGAGTATTGAATCTCCTGACAAGACATTTCTATATGGTTTATCAAAAGCAAAGGTTTTCTTGCTGTAAAAATTAAAACAATTTCTTTTCAGTTTCCATCCTCTCAAAAAACAGCTTGTGCTGTTAAACTTGAGTCCTTTCCAAGAACCCTTTTTGACTACACATCACACTTCAAAATTTAAAAGACAGAAGTTTTCATTTATGAAAGTCAACATTAAAAGCTTTTAATAAAAAATTGTTTTACAACTTTAACCATGAAATAGTTACTGGAAGACTATATTCTCAAGATGGAAAACATTTTGGGGGAGAGAAACAGAAATTTATTTGGTTACTACTGTAAATAATTATCAACATGTACTGGCAGACTTTGCTGGAATGCACAAAATGCAGCAAAGGAAAAAATGTTGCCCTTTTCTATCTATATTTAAATTAGACCTTTGTTCAAAAGCCCATTTCAGATCAGATTTTTTTTTTTTTTGCTTAAACCAACACTGGAAGAGGTGAACTATTTAAAAAAAGAAATCCCCCCAAATGAAAAAGAGGATTATCCAATTTTATTTTCTGTCCAGTTTTGATAAAACCTCAGTGATAAAAACCCTCATATGCTATCCTACATAATATATTGATATATAAGCAGTATGTGCAAAAATCCTAAAAATACAAGAAACTTTTAATGCATATTAAATATAACATATCAAAGTCATCAGCCCTACACTGTAAAATAATACAAGTACAGGGACCACAAAGTTCCACAGAACATCCTTTCATGCTGTCTTCTGCTCTTTTCCTGAACCAGAAATAGTGGCAGGTTCTTCTACAAAATTTACCATAAACAGACAGAATACATGATATTTTCATTCTTAATGTTACATCTACAGACCCCCAAATATACCAGCGGCTTTATTCAAGCAGCTAAATTTTACTATTGATTGGAGAAAGGAAAACAGATGTGTGTGTGTGTGTGTGTGTGTGTGTGTATGTGTGTGTGTGTGTGTCAGAAATGTAAGTGTAGGAGGGAAGGAAAGCAGAACCAAATGTGAACTCCTGCATACAAAAGATGGTGGTAGCAAGTGTGGGGTGTAACACATGTTGGAACACTGTTCTTAATTTTAACATTCTTTTGGATGGGTAAATTCATTGCAATTATACCACTATGATTCTTCAGCCACTTGCAAGCAAGCATAGGAATGTGAGAACAGAAGAACAGTAGGAAGGGACTACAATTAGAGGGAATGCATGGATAAATCAGCAGATAATACGCAGGAATATTGAGACGATTGATGGACAGAAAGTGAGAATGAAAAGCAGTGTGACTAGAGATTCTCTAGAATCTTCAGAGACTGAGGTTGCCTGCTGAGCTCTGCAGAAGTGGGTCTGTGGCTGCAAGATGGGTGGCGCATACACTGGCTATGGTATGGAACCGATGGAGACTGAACAAGAGTGCACATACGAGGAAACACCATCTTACCCAAATGCAGCCACTCTGTCAATTATCCTCCTTGGTTCCTCTTTTTAGAGTAATAGTTTCTTCCCCTGTTAAAGGTAATAGAACAGGCCAGGAACCTTTGGAAATTACAGTTACACAAACAAGAATTCAGTGAGAGACAATTATGAATACTTTCCAAAGGTTAAAGATCTTCTGTCTCAGATTATCTCTAAAAGGGAGATACAATATCTAGCTAGTCTACACAAGATACTGAGTTGTTGGCAGCAAAGCTCTTTTCAATACATGGGGTACTATAAGTATTAAGTATTACTATCATTACTACTGCTAAGAAAAAAACAGTAAAATATGGGATTGAACAAAGGGTAACACACTGCAATATTCTTACATCCTGTTTTAAAATAAATATGTTTCCATCTCTGGTAATAAAAATATACTATAAAATGGAAACTTGTAAAAATAAATCTCAGACAAGTAATCAAAGGAGGGTGGGAGCGATACAAGAAATTGGCATTGGTTTCCTTGATTGCTTTTATGCTAAATGACATGGGGATTGGGCTGAATACTCTAGACTGTAATATTCTCTGTTAAGGTTGATTTGTTCAAATCCATTACTCTTGTCAGGGTTTGGTCATTGATACATCTACTGGGGAGAGAAATCAAATATTATAAACACTCAAGGCAATGATGTAAACTCTTGCATTGTATTTTTTCAATTTGAAGCTACTGCAGAACCACTTAGATGTTGCAAATCCCTTTATTCCCTCCACAGGAGTCTGAACACACTGGCCTTTCTTTACCCTATGCAACTTCCAGTGGAATAAAGAACATACTGGTTTGACACTAGATGGGGTAGCTTGGATGTCCATATCCAAGCTGACTTGACTAACCTATTCAGTGAGCGACAAAAGTCCGTCCCAAGGCAGGATGAGTCTCAGTACACACTGTTGAAACCTAAATACATCAAACAGCCTAAATGAAACTCCAGGCCTCTGTCTGGCTACACTGTGCTGGACACCCACAGGAGCAGCTTTAAAGCCAGCTCAGGTGTATCCTGAGGAGCTATAACTGCATTGCTAGACTGGAGTGTAGCTGTATGATATGAGAGATGACTGCAGATATTCATCAGCTTTGAAAATTAAAAACTGCTCAGGATAAGAGCAGTAAAGAGACAAAGACAAATTTGCAAAGGAAATAAGATTTTACTTTCTGGAAATTGCATTTGGACATAAAGTCTGATTAATGAAAATTTAGTCATTTTTTAGCATCTAATCACATTTACTCAGGGTGGTTTGAGTTCTCACCAGTGCTGGTTATCCAGTAAATTCCTAATCAATTAAATATGTTATGTTTCCTCAGTTCCATCTGAAGCATTGGTGGGAAGATTTCTCACGAGAAACTGATCCCAGTCCAAAAGGTTCCTTGCAGGAATGCAAAAATTCTGAAGATATTTTTAACTTCCTGGGCAACAAGCTTGCTCATTCGCTTACTTGCTTACTTTGCTCAGCAATTTCAACCAAAGGTAGCAAAAGTCTCCTCAGATGGGAGCACTACTTCCTTATGGATGCATTTCTACCTCATTTTTGGTTTTATTTTGAGCAAAATATCTCGACAGGTATCCTATGCATAAAGCTAAAACCCTTAGAAAAGAACGTATACAAAAGTCAAATACAACTTATTTAAAATTCATTAAGTACTTAAAACATTTTAGCACGCACATAAGTCCCAACAATATTTTTGGAAATGGAGGGCAGCAGACCTGCTTCTTAAGAACTTTATCTTTTTTGAAAGAAAACATCAGAAGTTTGCTGCATGAAATTCAGGGATGAAGGCAATAGGAGCTTCAAATCCTTTTTTTTGGTCATGAACTGATCTACAGCTATGTAGTCAATCACATGATTTCATTATGATACAATTTATTAAGGAACTTATGCCTCCCAAATTATAATCATGAATGATTCTATTACCAAGAATAAAAATATTAGAAGACCTTTATCTGTTTGGATTCTAGCTATTCAGAAAATGAATAAAAATATCATTTAAAGACTTTAAATATTAAAGATATATATACATGTTAAATTAGAGAATGCTACCTTTATTTTGATATGAACTGTTTTAGCAGGCTATAGTTTAGGTTAATTTTCTTAAACTGACCTGTTTTCTGTTCTGAAATTCCTATTAATCATCCCCTTGTTGTACAGTCTTACTACCTCATTGTTATCACATAAGTTGTCCCAAAGAGGTGACAAATCATTGTATTTCTGGACAAATAGATGTGCTACAAAAACACTTCTAGCAGGAGCAGTTACAGTTTGATTAAAGGTGAAACAAAATGAAAGTGAATGCTAGCTTTTTGTGCCTCTATAATGTTTTTCTTTACTTGATCTTTAATCTTCTAGAGAGATTAAAAGAAGAAGACCAGTGCAATTTGTTTCAACAATAACAGTGGTGGTTCAGAAGGAATGCCTATAAAGATCTGCAGTGCCTAACAGAAAGAATTACTAAGGACAGTAGCAAAGATGTAGTCATGAATTTAAAATACAGAGATATAATTTACAAATCTCATTTTGCTTACCTGTCATTGCAATTAGCAGTACACAAAATGGCTGTGATAAGTAGTCATGGTAATAGCAGACCCTTTTTTTTTTTAAGTCAGGATGTATTTGAAAGAATTTTTTTCAATAGTATATGCTCTCTCACTCTTCAGGGGACCCTTACTGCAACAAAATAAGGGTTGTAATAATTGTAAAACCTCAGCATTTGCTAAGGCATTGGATATCTACAGCATTGGACTGGAAAAACCTTTTTTTTTCTCTATCTAACCGAGAAAATATCAGATAACAGATCTCTGTCCATTAAAACATATCTTTATCCACCTAGCTATCTATATATGTTTGCTAAATCTAAAGTAAAACATAATGAAATCATTTGGGAGGGGGGAAAAAGGTGTTTAATAACTTACCTAGAGAAGCAGTGAAAATCCTGTTATTTGCATAGATATTTAAAACTAAATTGCCCAAAGCACTGAAAAAGTTTATGGTAGAGAACCATTTTGCTGGGGAAGGCAACGGACTACATAAAGTAATGTATTTCCCATCTCTAAATTCCATGATTTATATAGTAAATCAAGATGACCAATAATTTGTGGTTTTTTAACCAATAAAATGAAAAACAGCATCTTTTGAAAACTCTGTCCTTCATTATTCTAGGAAATACTAAGGTTGAAAAGCCTGACAAGTCCCTAACGATTCTAAAATTGCAACAAAATAAAATCAATTATTTAGCATTAAGCAGCATTTCACAAGCACTGTATCATACTTATGCTTCTAAAGCCTGACTCTGACACATTTACATTTGATCGTGGTCCAACACAACTTGCAGTGTATGCCCAGAGCAAAGTGGAACAGCAAACACATACAGGTAAACAAAGGGTAGACAACAGGTATTTAAGCCAAATTTGAGCTGTAACTGGTCAAGTTAGAGCAATAGATGATTGATCACATCAGTGAGAATTCCTGAAATGACACAGTGGCCTGCAGTCTTTACAGCCTCACTTGGGATATTTACCAAAATACCTAAATTTAACATTGTCACCTGGAGCTCCACCTACAGCAATTTATGAGAGAGCTGCTTTGCCACACCATTCTGGCTACCTACAATCCAAAGGAAAACAGACTGAACAGGGAGTATCAGTTATTGTTCCCTGTTCCAAAAGGGAGTGCAGTCTGAAAGACTCCTGGGAGCCCAATTTCAAATCCTCTCATGGAAATGTTAGCAGACACTGCTCTGCATGACCCCTGCTACTCAACAATGACAGCACAGAGCTGTGATATGCAGACCCAGCTATTGCTTCCCCCTCTACACAGGGAATAGAAGGGTCATATCCTGGAACCATCCAGAGTTTCTTACTGGACAGAAAGGATAATTCCTGGGCTGTGCACTGGCTGCCTATCAGCTACTCTTTATTACAGACTGGTGAGTCTTGAGTAACCATGGGTTCCTCACAAACTCACCTCCCTCAGGATATATCCCATGCATTTTCTTGAGAGCACATGCACCCCAATCACCAAAAATAAAAATTTGAGATCCACTCCTGTGAGCTGATTCTTCCTAAACAAATTGTGAACAACTCTTACTGACAATGGTGGTTTAATCCTGTTTCCAGAGTGATAATAGAGTTTCTTGAGCATAATGATCAATATTATATTGGATTTGAGTAGGAGAGTAAATGGTCTTGCACTTTCTCTCTGCTTATGGAAAAGTCCACAAAAGTATGTTATTAATTTTATAAATTCTGTCCAAAATTTTATAAATTCTTTATAAAATAGTAACATCAATATATAGCATGAAACACTTGCCAAATGCAACTTTGGGGGAGGGAGGGAAGGAGGGAGAGAAGGGCAAGATATTTATGGCATGTTTCTTGCATCTGGATTGCTGAACAGCAGAATTATATTCAAACTGCATTCAAGGGAAACTTATAATAAGAAGTACATATAGAAAGCAGAAATATTTCTACCAAACTTGGGAACAATGCTCATATATTTAGATATGTTTTTCTTAGAATGTATCAAATTCTCTAGGGACACGATTCAGCAAAACACTTCAGTATAAGATTAGCTCTCTGCACTTTAATGGGGTTATTCATGTGCTTAAAGACAAATACCAGCTTAAGTGCTGAACTTAAGAATTACACATTTTAACAACTTTAAAATTACAGACCTCAAATAAAACATGCCAAAATAGATTTTATAAATGGATCTTATAAAAATATTCCCAACTCACCAGCAACTTTTCCCTATCATCCAAAATCTGCAGTTATCCTCACCTCATCCATTTCTAGAGAGAATCCTCACATCTGTCTCTGTTATACCCAGATAAATAACCAAAACACCAATGTCCAAGACATCCTGATCTCTAGAGGAAGCACAGCAATTTTTTTTCACAGCTCATCTGTTAACTATCCTAGAGAGAGAAAAAAAAAAAAGATATTTGAAAAATATACCTAGAAAACTGCCAAGAAAGATGGTTTCTTGATCCAATAACTAAACCAAAGTGCTTCTGCAAGAGGCTATCACTCCTACCCTGACTAATAGTCAGTAGCAGCAGCATCTTCCTGGCTTCTAGGAAGGACATGACATAAAAGACACAAGTCCAACAGATACATCACCATAAGTGTGCTCTGGCAACAGTTCACACCACCTAGATAGAAATCCTTGTAGGAAAATCTACCAATTTTTCTCGTCTCATAGTCCCAGTCCTTTTGTAATGGATTCAGTCTGATCAGAATCCAAGCAACTCTATTTTCAAAAGAATTTGTAAACTCACAGCAAGAAATGCTTAACTCTGTTACTGTAGGCAAGTTCTTAGACTAACCATGCAGCTAAACACCAAGAATGCTCCTGCTGATTACAATTTCATATGTGCACCTTAAGGCACAGGCATTTTTCTTTTCCCTCCACCACAGGCATAGGATAAAAGTTTTGGTTTAAAAATATTTCTTACATTTCTCTAAAACTGAAGCAAAATCTTCCACAACTACCATCATAGTTTTTTTTCTTTTCTGTCTCAGATATCACAATCAATTCTCTTGCAACAGAGCTAAAGTGCAGGAAACTTAGGTCTATTTAGTATTAATGGTTTAAGAATAGAATTTCATCTCCCATTAGATTGAAACATCTGCCAATCTGCACTACTCTTCTTCAGAGCCCTAAGAAACATAGATTTTATTAGGTTTCAGGACAGACATTTAAAACAGAATCTAAAATGCGGAATACACTGCCATCCTTACAGTTCTTTTATTCTGTGTGTAAATTCCATTCATCAGCATGCATGACTTGGGTCACTCCTCAGTAGGATACCATGCACTAGACCAAGAGCATAAACATTGCAACAGAATAACTGTCTTCACTTCAATTTTCATTTTCCAATTAAGAGCAGTTTCTCCAGTCAACCTAAGGTAATTGGAAGTGGGTGCTTGGCAAATTCCTCGTCGGCAGCCATTACAAGGGTCCACTGATCACACTGAAAACTGTAAACAGTGTTGTTACCAAAAGAACTGGCCTCTGTAACTATATTCCTCCAGTGGGGAAAGGCTCTACCACAGGCAAGTTAGGCCTCAGAAACTGTATTTTTCCAAAAATTCAGAGCAGATACATGTGTAGAAATGCAGTGTTTGCTCATGACACACATACACTGATGAGCTTGTTTTGAACACTTACCATCCCAACTCTGCCACCAGTGTATTATTTATAACTCCAGAGCATTTCCCAATCCTTGCAGATGCCTGAAAATAAGGATGACATAAGCACAGGAAAACAGGCAATGCCAGTAACTATGTACTAAGAGGCTCAGAAGAGCCATAATACCATTCTGTCCAATTTAAATATTCATCCTTTCCTTGTTAACATAAAGCCTCTCCATGTTCAGTTTCTCAGTTAAGCAGGAGGTGAAGTGGTTTACACAGCAGTGCTTTAGCGAGATGGAATCTGATTACACTTCATCTCCCAACACACAAAAGTGTGGCTTCCCAAGAGTTAATAAAAAGTGATGGTTAGGAATTACAAGAGCACTAGTTCCAAAATGAACTTAAGATCAAGTACAAGAACATCTAATTACCAAATTAAAAACATGCATTGAGAGGTATTCATTTCTCAAGCATGGATGGGTGGAACAAGCTATGATTATATCTCTCATCTTTGAGCATATGCATTTCTTACAGACCTACCATGCACTTGTGCTTAGAAAGCTGATTGCTCCTGCTTCCTTATCAAGAAACTAGGTGCCAAAATGTTGGGTGTATGAGTAAAAGGATAATAATACCATATGGAGGCAGAGGAACTAAAATATTGATATTTCATTTTTTCATCCTACTGGGGATCTGTCATTCTTTAGATTGTTCTAATATGTAAGACACAGAGAAAACTTCTTGTGATCATAAATTTACATGTGTCAGGTTTATGCACCTAAAAGCACTCAGGGTTTGACCTTGCGTTTCTGAATTTTTAGGAGTCTCTATAGGACTCCAAAACAAAATTGTATTATATAGGTATATTGTATTATAATTGTATTATATATAAGCTGACAGACAGGGCTTATAATACTCTGAAGGACCTGGCTGATCTTCAGAAGTGTATCTCATTCTCAAATAAAATAGAGAATTAAATAAAAGATGGCCAGTCTTTGTACTTAATATTCACAGCTTTTCTAGTTTCTAGCTGTGAGAACCAGTGCTAGCTGTATTCACAAAAATTTTCTCCTATCACATTAGAAGAAACCACGTACAGCTTTTACTTGATAGTCCACGTTAGGACAGTGCACGTTAAGCTACAGGTCACAGTAAGGTGGTGGGACTGCACTGAAATGACACTGCATTTTTTCCAAGCCTGGCAGAACTACTCTACTGCTTTTGAAAGAGCATTTGAACACTATCTTCTCCTTGCTGTTACCTATCATAATGAGTTTATGAAGAAAACAAGAAAGTCACAAATTCAAGTCACGTTTCTCTCCAGAAGAAGGATAATTGTTGTAGAAATAAGAAAATATTAGCATAATTCAATACTAATAATTCAAATGCCAGTAATTAACAGCCCAATAAAAACTGTCTAGGATTTCTACACAAATCTTACCATCTGCCTGCAATAAAACTCATGAAGTGTATCTCTGCTTCAAGTGGAAGTCACATGAAGGAGATGTAAGTAGAATCAATTCACCAAATTAAAAAACCTTGTAAGTCAAGATAATGGGGGTATTTTCTCTAAAAACGAGGCCCATTACCTTAGAAATTCCTGAATTTATTCTCAGTATTAAGAAGTAGGATCCTCTCAAAAGCTGTGTGACTCCATAAATACACACAGTCTCCATACATAATATTCAATATGTGACATTGTATAAACAAGAATAGTATGTCACCAAAAGGCATTTGAGTAAAGTGAAAAAATCCTGGTAACTAGCAAAAAGATATAATGATGCAGATAGCTTGGTCACATTCCCTATCCAGCTTGTCTATGTGGACTTGGAAAACTATGGGAAGAGGTCAGGGACTGCCCTATGCCAGACACTATTGATTGCAGGCAGCTTTACAATGGATCCACGGCAGGTCAAGGCTGAGCCCAACAGCCAGGTTGAAACATATCCAAGAAATACAAGAAGATATCAGCTAGAGAGAGGAGGAGGAAGAGTTAGAAAAGAGTTAGAAACAACAGAGGGAACACCAAGACCCAAGGAGAAGGAGGAGGAAGGGGAAGAAGTGCTCCATGACAGCTATCCCTGCAGCCCATGAAACATTAACTTTATACCACGCATTGAAACTACACTCACCAAATACACCTCTCTCAAATTAAAGTTGATAAGCTTTTTGTGACATTGTGTTAGATATGTCTGTCAGATGACAGAGGATGAGAGCAAGCATGGAAGCTGCTATACAGTTTGGAAGCTGCCATACAATTTGGATGCTAGTGCTGTCCTAGTGTGTCCACCCTTCCACCTCTCCTCCCCCTTAACAGTGCACTGTGTGACAAGTAGGTTATGGGACTGGAAAGGCTCTCAGGATGAATCTTGAATACTGTACACACCGGTCCACATTTTAGGCTTCTGTATAGGGAACAGTTGGAAGATTTGTCCAATCTCTCACCCTTATAATTTTGAAGGTCAATAATTTGGCACAAAATCCACAGCACAAAGAAGCTAAAGCAATAGTGAATGTAGACTTTTGTTCAAATCCAAAGTGCATCTGTTCTAGAGGACACAGTCTTAAGCTGCATCAGGGAAAGTATAGGTTGGATATTAGGAAAAAGTTTTTTATAGAAAGAGTAATAAAATATTGGAATGGTCTGCCTGGGGATGTGGTGGAATCACGATCTCTGGATGTGTTTAAAAAGAGATTGGACGTGGCAGTCAGTGGCACGGTTTAGCTTAGTTGAAGTGTTGGGGTATGGGTTGGACTCGATGATCTTGAAGGTCTTTTCCAACCTGGTGATTCTGTGATCTCAGAAAGGAGAAATATTGAGATTAGGGTTATTACACCAGTCTTCACAGTTTTGGATGATCTCAAGCAACACTGGCTCCGTGTAAAAATGAAGCACAGTATCAAACAAGGTGGGAGAAGGAAGAAGCCAGGGAGGCTGTATGCATGTGTCAGGGCAGTAGAGTTATTAAATCAGCATTTGGAAGGCAATTGTGTGTCTCTGTGTTCAAGACAACTTCATGCAACCCCTCCTCCCTCCCAAGTGTCTCTAAATGCAGAAGGACAGAGAGCACAAAAGGAAAACTAGGAAACATTTTAGAGGACAGAATTCACACCAGAAAAGAACAAAGAGGCTTTTAAAAGTTACGACATGGCTTGTTACATTAAAGTTGTATTACTTGCTGACTGCCACGTCAAAGAAGGAGAATGAAATGATTGAATAACCTGCCCAATGCACCCAGCCTTGAACAGTGGCTTGCCTGCTTTGGCAGAACAGTCTGTCCTGTGGTCCTGCTTCTGCATCAGCACTTCTGCTACAGTCAAATAAGAAAAGGATCTCTATTTTTTGTGTCAGATTTATGTGGCTGCTTTCCTTTAGCAATTAGAAATTAATTTTAAAGACATTAATTTGAAATACTAACTATGATTTTTATGTCTGGGAGGATGTATCAGTAAATGGCATAGAGTATCAATAGGGATTACAATGTTCTAAGATGTAGAAAGTGGAACAAATATTTAAAAGAGGAAAGCATAAGAAGAGAGTTTAGCAGTAAGGATTAATTGCTGTGGGGTCAGTTTCCTCAGGATAGGATTTTAAACATTAAGATTCATTGTTTCAGAACACATATGATAAGGAAAAAAAATCAACCCAGAAATTCAACTGGGTAACAATAAATCTGGGATTCAGGCACTACAGTCATTTGCAAAAAGAGATTGTTGGGGTAAGAACTGAAGACCTACAGATTATATATCACAGAACATGGTGTCTCATAAAAACCTCTTCGTAACTTTACCTCAATACATCAGTTTTTCACTTCTGAAGCCTCTAATCATTTGATGTCACTGCAGAAGCCAAAAAAATTCAAGTCATATAAAGTCAAAGTAGTCATTGCTGAGTTCTCTTCTTGACAATGATGGAGTCCTCACTTCAGATCTACATGCAAGGATGGTTTGAAATTACACTATCCCAAAGCACCCATAAGCTCCTGTTTTGTATTGCATAGCGCATTTTGGCACAGTTTATTCCACAACAATGTGACTTAAATTCTTTTGCAATTCTAATGCAGTTATTAATGCAGCAGTTGACCAGAAAAAAACCTGCAAGTAGTCTAGAAAACAGCAAGGAGACAATTAGTTTGAATTGCTACCCAGAGAAAAGCACTAGAAACAATCTTTTGTAAAATTCTCTTTCCTCAAGGCTGTGCACATTTAAGACTACAAACCCAATTATGGAAAAATACTGCACAATACCCACAGTGAAATTTCCAGGTATAGGCAATTCTTTGCTGATATTTTACTACACAATCTTCTTTTTTACTACTGAATTAGTTCATGCACTGAAGTATTCTTTGATACTGCAGAAGAATTTTCCAACTGAAACAACTTTCTCAAACTTATCAGCCAAAATAAAATCAGGAGAGTTAAGCTTTGATGAATTACGGCAACAGTTTAGAGACAATGTGCAAATAAAATCTTCTTCCCCATCCCCTACATTCATTGCTACCAGAATCTATGTGGAATGTTCTGGTGAGGAAGGCAATGAAGAAAAATTCTACTCAAGGATGATCAACATCCTACCAAGAAAAAACTCCCTCTGATTTCAACAGGCTTTAAGTAACATACAAATAATTTTGTTTCCTCTCTGCCCCCTTGTTCTTTGCTGTTTCCACACATCTTTTCCTGATGTTGTAACAGCAGCTGATGTTACACCAAACAGCAGAATGCCTCTTTCCTCTACTCTGCTGTCCCCTCTCACTTGAACAAAATTCACCTTAATTGCAAGTAAGCAGTGAGAGATCTCATATACTTTAAATGAATATAGTTTTCACTTCACTCCCCAGAGGTTCCTTTACCCTCCAGCTGGTTCCCTGAGCAGCTTTGCTGTCCCAACAAAATATTTTAACAAGTCCCACTATCTACAACATTAGGTACCTAACATTTACATGTTAAACATCACTCTTCAGATGGGCCATTTAGTGATGTCCCTGAAGAAAATGGCCTTTTCAAAAACTTAATTTTTGTTTTGTTGATCATCCCCAAGGCTGTACTTTCCTTCTTACCAGAATGAATAAAATGAAGGTTTTGCAAAAACACTTGAGTGCAGCATTTGCCAAGAACAACCAAATACTGGTTAAGCTGCTTGCAAATGCTACAGATGACAAAACACGTTTCAAGATAGGTACTTGAGGTATGCAGGTTTGAATGTTGCACAGCACTTATGTATGTGGGTTAGAAAATACACATGTAGAACATTGAGTATGGCATTTTTTAATATATTTAAAGAAAGGCCCAGTGTGTGCCTCTCTCTCAGTTTTTATAACAAGGGATGAAGTTTAAGCAGGGCTGCCACCAGCCCAGCAGATGGAAAAGCCCCACTTCTTCACAAGAAGTAAAGGCAGGTCGATGCAAAAGGCTGTGGTGGCAGATGACTATGTCAGGGGTTGGCTAGGGAGAGCAAAAAGCAGGTCTGTACCTGCAGACTGGAGTGATTTTTACCACTGTACAGGTCATGGGAAAGGCAAATTAAGCAGGATAATTAAGACAGAAGAAGCAGAGGAGCAACATCAACACATGTTTAAATGACTGGAAATGAAGAGGAGGAATCACCAATAGAACGCTGTAAGAGTTGAAGTTCTGTTATTGAATTAAACGCCAGATGAAGGCCTTGTCTAAACACGTGAGTTGTGCAATTTGTACTCAAATCAACTACAAACCTCATTATAGTTACACAGGTGCAAAACTCTTTGCAGACCATCTTGTATCACTGCTTAAGTGGTTTACACATACCCACAAAGGGTCGCAGCTGCTGAATTAAACCCATTTTACCATTATAGTACACTCATGTCATTTTTGTCTGTATGGAGACTAATAGATGGTGATTTTTAAAAGTGTATTAAACTTCAGGTTCCCAGAGATAATTTCAGGCAATAGTGTTATGTTTTCTCTCATTTGAACATTTTTAAACAATGACCATCTGAGCACATAACTGAAATCAAGCATTCTCCAACACATCAAATTGTGCTTGACTGTGCCACTTTAATATTCTTCAGTTCAGGAGGTATTGTATCATTAATTTCTGAAGCCATCCTCAAAATATCTTAACACCAAGCTTAACAACTTGTTCAGCTGCAGGAGCACAAAGTTGGAAAGACTATTTAAGAGACTTATTTATTCACTTCACACCTGAACTGCTCTTCAAATGGCTTTCTAAACTAAGGTGCCTACTCCTGCTAATAAACACTGCTGAATTGTTGGTAATGACGTTTGGTGAGAAATATAAACCATGAGTTTCTACTTCTGATTAATAATTTACTTCCTGGATGTGTCCATGTGCAGTTTTTTCTGCAGCAATTTTGCTTGCCATTCTTTTGGCAGTAGTGACACATGGTATCTCTGTTGAGGAATGAGGAGCTCCCATTTGACATTTTCCTATATGCAGCTCCACAGCTTTCAAGATTTTCTAGTTTGTACAACCATAATATGAATTCTGCATTTGGTGTTATCCCCTGAATAATTTCATTATTAAGGAAGCTTGGAAATGAAGGATTTTTTTCTTTCCTTAAGGCATTTGGCCATTATTTTACATGCTCAGAATAGGAAACTGATTTTCTATACACAAAATTGTTCATAATCACTATGCAAAGTCAACTCCTCAGTCAATAATGTGGACATTTTTGCTGGGTTTTGTGTTCAAAGAATGCACCACCACACACAGTGGAACAAATCAAACCAAATTACCTTGAAACAAATCAAAGAACACAAGAGGATGGGGGGGGGGGGGAAGAAAAAAAAAAAAAAAAAAAAAA